>OZ023234.1:28249986-28270938 GCA_964006365.1 Trididemnum miniatum | reverse complement strand
GTCGCTTGTTAAAGTTTCTCCAGTGCTTAGTATGCCAGTGTTGCCTGATGTACTGCGGAAATACTTTTTGTCTCATGCTTCAGCATGGGTTTAACTAGTAAATGTTGCTCTTAGTGTTTGGTCAGAGGTTCCACCTTACAGTTTAAAAGCTGTTTCTTTTTCAGCAGCTTTTCACAACTCTATGAACATTCAAGCTTTTCTTAATGACCATAAGCGGAGTTCGAGACATTTTTTCACCCAAAACGCAAAGAAGTTCCCTCCATGTGAGCCTTTCCTCTCAGTCCTGCATTATGGCGTACTGTTGATAACCACACTAGGTCCACGGACGAAGAATCGGAGTATTAAAAGAGATTACAAACCAAAAAATTTTGGACACCTCAGTGCATACTGCATACGAATCGCAAAGACTTTTGTTTGCGTGCATGTACGACGCAGGTATGTGTAACATGGATCCAAAATATAAAAAAAAATCTTCAATAAAATTGAGATACTTTGCGCCTCAATTCCTGCCCGATTCTATCAATAAACGTTACTTCCTCAGCAAAATTTCATTGCGTTTTATTTTTATAATTTAAGTTGGTTCTTGTTAAAATTGCAACTAAAACTATCGCGTCTCTACAACATTTCTGCCAGCTCAGCGTTCTTCTAAAAATAAAGAGAATGGTCGCATTTGGCTCGAACCTACCAATAAGCAAAAACAAGGGTGATACCTAAGATCTTGCGTCCATTGCAAAATTTTAGGTTGTAACACGTTGTTTTTGTGTATCGAGTTAAATAAAAGTGCCCTGATAGCTTGCAACTAGAGTATGAAGTGGTAGCAGTTTAATAAGCGCTACAATGCTCAAAATGAAAAAATCGACTAAAAAAACGATATTTCAAAATAACTTTTTTTCTGTTGTCATTAGCATGTCAAAGTCTCTTAAGTTCAGATAGAAAACCATATCTTCTGGTCAGTTTGATACCAGTTTTGTTGATCTAGGTCAACTGGTTCAGGAATTACACAACATTCACGAAAATTCGGTAACTTGAAATTTGAATCGACGCGTGCAACCTCAAAATGACGTCATAATCGAATAAAGAAAATTTGGCTCCCAAATTTTTTCCCCAAACCCCACCCCCTATCGCACCCTGGGCATTTTTGATTTCAAAAATGGTGAAAAAATGAAACATCCTAACTAGTCTTTTATGGTCTAGCATAGGGAAGGAAAACCGGCCAAGCTCAGCGGGCCACATCGATTGCATAATTTTTTTAGTGTGCCTCATTTATTTTTAATTTTTCAATTTCGCTTTCATAATACACAATGCTACGCCGCAAATTTACAAAGCATTCATGGTGAGTTATCTGCGCAAAAGCAAAATTACAGACTTTTTGAGAGTTTTTCTTCACAAAGGTAACATGCAGTTGAATGCAAAGCAGTTTTCAAGAAGATTAATGTTTTCTATTCCACGGGTGTGTTATACACTTAACAATTTTCTGACGCAGGCTGCAATTAGCCCACCTCTGGTGCAACAAAACAGCTTTTAATAAAAGTTAGTCTGTATTTACAATTTGCATTAATTTAAAAAATATTTTTACAGCATTGCAAGACATAATTAACAATGTCAAATATTTTTTGCACACCATTAGAACATAATTCAGGCGAAAAATTCGAAATATGAGCTGAAAGATGATTTGTACTTCGTTTTAAATACATTTATGCCTTATAACACAAGCGTTACATAAATAAAGATAAGACTGTGATTTGAAACAGCATCAGCCTGCAACCAAATAGAACTACTCTTAAAATTAAAAGAGGAGTCTTAGTTAATCAAATGAGACGTCAATTAGTAACATTTAACTCATTAACAATTTGAAATATTGTAAATTTTAAGCAAACGTACATGTTCTTCCATTGCAACACAACACAATATCATTGACCCAGTCTGTATGATGTTCCAGGGCAGCAACATACTTGGGCTGATTATCCACATCTTTCGGCTTCTCATCAGCCTGCCATATGCGGATAATGGAATCACGACCAGCAGTGAATATTCGATTGGTAGAAGGATCCAACTACCAAAAAAAGACAATCATTACAAATTTATACTCATGAAGCAGAAAATGAATTTAATTTGTCAAACTTTTCATCTGATACTCCTCAGGGGATATTGTTCTCACATATTCTTCATCCTAACAATATTTCCCTAAGAGTATCAGATGAAAAACTCCAAGAAATGAAATAAATCAACTTTATGCCATCTTCAAACTATGCACCACAAAACGTCTTTTCAAATTTTATCTCGTATTGTTTCAGTCAAACTCAAGTCAGCGTAGTGCAGCGGGAATGCATAAAAATCAGTCATGATAGAATGTGTACAGCTTTATCCTTCTTCGCAGAATGACAAATCAAATTGAAAACAAAACAGTAAAAGCTACAGATCAGCAACAGAAAAAAAATCGATGAGAGAAAATTGGTTTTCGTAAACTAACGCTAACCATAAACGTCACTTAAAGTAGTTACATATTCTATTTAGGGAACGACCGGCGCAACAATTTTGGCCGGGGTTTATACAAAGCTTTATATTGTGTCTAGAATACATAACCAAGTAGGCTACTTGCGTCCTCACTCCTCATGTAAATGCCGTCAATGGTGTTAAGTGATGCTTTCGTAATTGTACACGATTTTCATTGAGCTTTCCATTAAAGCATGACGAACCTCAAAAACGCTTTAAGCATGCACGTTCTTTATTTTTACGCAACAACGCATTTTTTATATAAAATAAAAAAATCCTCATGTAAAAATTAAGACATGACTTTTATATTCGTTGTATGAGACCACCCCAATTTTTAAGGATGGGTTTTTGCACTTTAAAGGTCGTCTTATACGCCGAAATATATGGTAAATAAATTTGAAATTCAACCCCAGCCCCGGTCAATTTTTATGACCCCCCTGGCTGGGGCCGAACCGGGACAAAGAGTGGCATACCCAGCCGGGAACAGGGCCGGGGCCCCGGTCGATCCCTAATTCCATTTTGAATTTAAGTGTATCATTTCCAATAAGATAGCAACCGAGCAGTAGGAATGGAAAATTTGCAGATATATTTTAATCCAACAACAAAAGTACCACCACGTACAATGTGTATCATTTCATTGGCACGGACTTACTCTTAAAACATGGGGAAATTTTTATTTCTCACGCTCAAACCAAATCACTGTATAGAAAACCGTTGTGCTATGCAAAGCATTTTTCAAACTTTTGTTTTTTGCGATCAGCATCTAATTCAACCGGAAACAAGCGAGTTAGCAAGTTCACCATAACCCCTAAGATTTTAGAAGCATAACATTTCTTGCACGTTATTTCTATTTCAAAGCAACAAATAGTAAGCACGTTTCCGAATATACGATAGCAACGCGCTTTGGGCTTGCTCATGGCGAATAAATGCAAACAAAATTATGAAAAAATTTTTAAAGATGACACTCTGAAATGGCAAGTAATTACGCTCGGCATTAGGCGTGTGCAGAGGGGCTTGGCTCCACTACAATTCTCACGCCCTTCCCTTTGGCTTCCTCCGATACACACCAAAAGTCTTTATCATCGAGATTTTACAATAAAAAATTGCACCTTAACGCGGAAAAATTCCTTCATATCCCCCTTGAAAATTTATAAGCACGCCCCTGCTAAGCATATTTGATATTTCGAGGTTAAAAAAATTCCTATAGACACCATTACTACGTACATTCTTACTTTGTAACGAAGTAAAAACCAACCCAACCTTGTAATACTGGCAGCACAGTTTTATCACTGAACTAGGCGCTATCCAGTAATCAGCAGTTAGCCTACTAGTCTACCACCTCACAACAAGCCTGGGAGTTGCATAAAACTCTAGTTGTATCATACTAGCTATTGTGCATAAACTATGAGTAGCTTATCATCTAAAAAACTGCATTCTGCTACGACTAGCCGTGTATGAAATTATCGCTTGGTAACTTAACGTCATATTTTTTTCTCTCAATTTGCTGAGCGAGTTTGCCAGCTAGGAAAATCCTGTAATCCTGAAAAGCGCGTTAGCGAGGATAAAATTTTTACCGAGCAGTTTGCGAGCTCGCAAACCGCCTAACGAGCATCCTGTACTAGCCCCCCAAAAATGTTCTAGCAAATTAGGCTGTCTGCCACAAAAGTTGAAGTCGAAGTCTCATATTAATTTCAAATCGCAACAACTTCACCAACAATCAGTACCAGAACAATATAGATAATGAATCATTGAACCTGGGTAACAACAGATTAATCATCAAACGCAAGTGCAAACATTAAATATTTTTGTAGAATTCACGTACTTGTAATGCATTGACCCCTGATCGATTATATTTTTCCACAGCATCTCTCAGAGTAAAAGATACCTAAAAAAGCAATAAGGAACTTTAACCAATGGCGCAACAAGCATAATTGCCAGCTTGATCTCCACACTGTCCTTTTAATGATGATAACATCTTCATTTTTATCCTCCTGTCAAGAGAAAGTGACGAAGGCGCTATACATCGAATGATTTCAGACTTGCTTACAAAATTGCTTTTGTTCCTGAGTTTTCTGTTTGAGTTTTGCTTCTGACCTCTTTAATTTGCTGCCTGTTAGATTCCACTAAGCATATTATCCAAGGATGCAACAACGAGGCTAGGGGTGGGGGTTGAACCATCAACCTCGCAATCATGGTCGTTGTCAAAACGATGCTTCAAACCACTCGACCACGTTGCCAACAATTTATGCTGAGAAAAGTAGGGAAGCTGTGAATACCAATTTTCAAGTCACTGGTGTGACATGATTGGAATCAAACCAGAGAGTACAGCGTAAGTCGCAGACACTCTCACCACTCGGCCATCTTAAATGTTAATGAGACAAGTTGAAAGACTCACAATTGCATTGACAAAATTTTGCTCTAGAGTCTATGAAAGCCTATCAACATGTCTAATGGGGCTCTGTACAGTACACAGGAGTTAAAACTCTAATTATTATTAAGCCAACACCATCTGTTAATAGTTGTAATACTCCATAATCACAGATGGGCATTTATCGAGATAATCAGAGGTGGGCACAATTTCGTTAATAACGAAGCAAACTTTTTCATAAGCATAACTAGTTACTTCATTAAATTTCGTTTTGAAATTAACAGACTAAATTAACTTCCGTTAAATTTTTGATTAATCAAAAAATTTAAAAGTCAAACCATTTTTGTTGCAATGTTCTGGAACGACGCAAGCGCGTGAGAATAAAACAATTGCAATGACAAGGTAATGAGAGATTAATACGGAGCTAATTTTTAATGAAAACGTAAGAGAAGTTTTTGTTTAAAAAATAACATGATTTTGAAAGAAGTACTTGATCAATCTAATATTTGCATGAAATGGATCATAGTTTTTGTGTGTAGACAACAGCTGACACCTTAAATTTACTTTATTCTATCAAACATGAATCCATTTCAAAGTATTTACAAATCACAGCTGCGTTAAGCATCTTATCATTTTTTTATTACCGTATTTATTCGAGTATAACGCGCAAAATTTTGTACTGATTTTTAATCAAAAATTAAGGGTGCGCGTTATACACAAGTAAATAGGTCGCACAGCACGCTGTTGCCAGATAATTTCCCTATCACGGCTACAGCGCGCAATATGTTGCTTAGAATTCGAACAATTGTTTGGTGAATCTGATGATGAATCCGATTTTGAAGGGTTTTAAATTCTACCATAAATTTTATTTGGGAATTGTGCTTTAATAAATTTTTTTCGTATGTTGTCAATAAATTTTTTGTTATAGCCACATGTCTTCAACAGCAGTTGTTCCTTTCTATGTGAAAAATATTTTATACTAATTTTCATTCAAAAGTTAGGGATGCGCGTTATACACGGGTGCACGTTATACTCGAATAAATACGGTATTTCGTTGTCTTATATTGCATGGACAGTTTTTTTAAATCTAAAACTTTTAATCACTCTTTCAGGCTGCTACACAATTGATTGTAAAGATGAGTCTTTATCCATCACTGACTTGACCTTTACCTTGCTCTATCTTTTTTGATATACGTTACTATTAATCAACACATCTTAATGTATTCTACAAGATCATTGCAAACAGAAAATAATTATCATTACTTTTTAAAAAAACGAACAAAAAGTTGATAAAAAATGCGTTTGCACGCGGACGTATTTCACACCCAAATGTCCCTGCGCCCATATGTCTCGCACCCAAATGTCGAGTACCGACAAATTATGCCAATATTGCCAAATTAAAAACGACAATGCAAAAAATTTAGTATCACGAGCAAAGAGTGGTTTATTTCAGTCTATAATCAATGTGACCTCCAAATACTTCCACAACTACAGTAAACAAAGGTGTTTCTACCAAAAACAAATGCTCTTGCATTTTTTATAGATATTATGCTTATTTTGACAGACTTATGAGACTTATGACGTCACAAAGCACATGCAACAAAGCGCTTGTTGGACCTTTGCTCACATAAGTTTCCTCTTAATACTAAAATTTTTGAAACATCATTTTTAATTTGGCAATACTTGCATAACTTGCAACCAAGTTTTTGGATATTACGTAAAAGAGTAAAGAATACATTTATACTTGGATTACTGTGCATACAATTTCAATAATTTTGAGTTTACAATCACCAAGAAAATACTTGCTCTAACAAAGAGTGGTTCATTTTTTTCTGTTTTTGGGACACCTGATACAATAAGGCGCAATAAACGCATGAAAAAATTAGTCAGGTCAACAAAAACATGTAGGCAAAGTAACAATAAAATTATCTGCTTTCCATAACTTCACTGTCGTTTTGGAGTATGTATGAAGTTGTGTTCAAAACTAGCAGACACAACGGGTCCCCCAGTCTTATGATGCTTGAAAAAAAGCATAGGTGGAGTAGGGTTTGAAACGATTTTTTAAGGTAGCCTACCAGTAGCATTGTCGCTGAACACACACTGATAGTTTTCTTTTTGCCACTAAAATAGCTTGAGTGTAACATTGCGACAAAACATTACTACCGGTACGATTTTGTGTTATCGATTACCGGTACTGAACTTTGGACCTATTTTAGCTACTGCACAAGCATTTAATTTTTGGAAGTGGCTAAAGTTACGGGCCCGTAACATTTGCCTCTTTAGTTTATTTTATTACTTCGTCATGCTCTCGTACAATCAGGGAAGCGTGAAGGGATAATAAAATAATCAAAGAGACAAATGTTACGGTCACGTAACCTTAGCCTCTGCCTTAATTTTTGGCATATGTATCAAAACACTGCGGGGGCCAGACATATGTCGCTTCCTTTGGCGTTAGACCCAAGGGGGAGCCGCCCCCTGGCCCCGCCGGATCAACGCCCATATGATTGCAACTATCTTTTCAAATGTCAATCATAATATGGCAGTTGAAAACCAAACATTTGCCTTACCTGAAGTTTCTTATCAAATGTCACTATCTTTTTAAATGTCAAACATAACATGATATGTCAGTTGAAAACCAACATTTGCCTTACCTGAATTTTCTTACGAGACACCATGTTTTCTGGACGATCATGCATTCTTTTTCATGACATTTTTATTGGGTCAATTAGGCCTAACTGTTGCATTGCATGATCATGTACGGCAATTTTTATATATCTATGCTGTAATTTAAGAGAACCAATATCTACACTTTTTCACAATTAAAATCAGGCAGTGTCTATTTTGCCAGTAACAGCAAAATACTGATTGGTTAAAAAATATAGGTGTGCCTATGCATGACTGTTGATCGGCTTGCATCTGTACGCATGCCCGAATTTGTAAAATGAGGCTAGACTCTATCAGCATTTTGCCATTAACGACAAAATAGACACTTCCTTAAAATTACGCATTAACTGCACCTGTTATCGCAAAAGCCAAAACTGAAATGCATTGCAGGTAAGCCTGTGAGCAGCAAAAATAATCAGAATCAAAAACAGTGTTAGGCTACCAGCGAGTGACATTTTAACAACATCAAATTTTTCATAAGGCAACATCACATTCAATGCAAAAAGCCAAAAACATCAAATTGGAATAGGCCTATAATCATTTTTCTTTCTAAAAATACATCTTTGGTAGCCTAGTCTAGGTACGGTAGCTGAACACAAATGTGTATTTGCATTTTTTATTCCTAAATAGAATGGTGCCATTCATATGGTAAATTTTAGGAAGTGTCTATTTCACCGAAAATTCCGGTTACCGAAGTTTGAAAATCGTAGTTGCGTAACTGTTTTTAAGGCGGCTGCACACAGGTAAGCGATTGCGACTGCGATTGGAAATCCCCAAAGTTCAAACGACCTGCGTCTACGATTTCAGCGGCAAAATCAAGCAACTATGCACACTGCGCGCGAGCGCTTGCGTTGCGACCGCTGCGATCTGCTGCGACTGTTGTGATAGCAACGACGCCACGTCGAAATGAATGCTATTACATCTGGGAAAAATGAGCTTGGCTTGAATTTATGTTTCAACGAGTTACTTTTGCGTCACGCGCCAGGCTAGGCAATGGCAAAAATGTAAACTTTCGTCTTCTGTGTTCAACAAAAACTAAGGTAGAATATCAAGCCCCAACTGAACAAAATGCTTGGCCAGACCTAGATTTTTGCGACAAAAATTCATCAAATTGGCGCCTTACTGGACAGTAGTACTGTTATGTATCATGCTTCTGGTTACCGCCGCGCAGCTTAAAAAATTTTGCTGCCGTAGCCCTGTTCAAAAACAGGAAGTGTTCTGAAGGATATTTTGTAAACGTATGTATCTCGTCTTCATGATGTAATCTTATTTTAAAATTACCTTTCCGTCGCTTTCTATGTTTTGATGATTAATTTACGATCACAACGCTTTTACCGTACGATTTGACTCCCTTCCGTGGTTTGACAAATTGCAGTTCTAGCTTTAAGGCTTTTGTTTGGCCGTTTATAAAAGCTTTGCTTATATATTTAGCAACAGGTCGAGTTAAAATGTAGAGCTTGCTGATAACAAATTGATATCAAGAGTTTTTCTTTTGATGATTTGCTTTTGAACTACTTACAAAATTGGAAGAGTAGCAAAATAAGCTAATTTGCTAAACCTATCTTGTTTAAAGCTTAGATAATATATTTTAGCTTTCAAAACTACCTATACTAGACTAGACTGCCAGCATACTCTGCTAAGAGCTAAAATTGAGAAAGATCAAGCGGAAAACTGTACATAAAATTAGTTTCTTTAGCAAACGTGGCCTACAGCCTATTGTACCTGCTGCTTTCACAACCTACTTTGCTTGCGATTCCTACGACAAAGTAGAAAATTTTCTACTTCGTCGCACGAATCGTAGAACGCACTTCTTTTCACTTGCGATGACCGCACTCGCTTCAGTCGCATTCTGTGTGCGTAGTTAGCGCGATTGGTCGCTGGAATCGCATCGCACGAGTCGCACGATTTTTGCGTAAGAAAATCGCAGCTGTGTGCATTGGCAGTCGCAGCAGTTGACGCAAACGTGATCGCAATGGTCGTGGCGCATCGCAACGAGCTCTGTGTGCAGCCGCCTTTACGGTTCCTCTAGTGCGACTCTCACAGTAGGGAAACCGTTAGGGGATGTTTCCGGTTCCGCAACTACGATTTTCGAACTTCGGTAACCGGAATTTCCGGTGAAATAAAGACTTCCTAAATTTTAGAAAACTAAAACTTTGAGTCTGCATTAACCAGAGATGATCAACAACCTGAGCCGGAGCAGGAGCCGGAGTATCGCAGTTTTGACCGGAGTTGGAGCAGGAGCCACTGTTAAAAAAATCGGAGCCGCTTTTTTTAACAGATTTTTCTCATTTTTTACTTTAGATGTGTTTTGCTAATCTACTGAAACTGCATTATTAACTGGAGTCGGAGATTAACATTTTTAAAACAATCGGAGTAGGAGCGGAGTAGGAGTCAAATTTTTTCGGAGAAGGAACGGAGTAGGAGTCAAAAATTTTTGACTCCGATCATCACTGCTCTGGGCTAAGGCTATTCTGTACTGGCGGTGGTTCTACTGGTAGCTTAGGGTACTACCAACAGCATATGAACAGATATACAGTGTATAACCACAGCCTCTACAATACCTAGTCTGGAAGCTTAAGGACATTTCGGTGCGAGGCAGTGTCGGAGCAACTTTAATTGCGCCACCTGGCGATAGCTAAACACTTTTTGCTTTTGGATCTATGAAAGCAATGCAAATAAATGCAGGTTGGACGATTCTAAGACAGATGGGTCCCGGACAATTGGACACCAAGACAAATGAGTCCCAAGCAAATGGAGGCGGGGTCACATAAAGGGGGCTTGGAGCAAATTGGCACTTGGGGAAATGAATATTTGGGGCAAATGGGTATTTGGGGAAATATATATATATTTGGGGGAATTGGGCACCGGGGGAAATGGGCACTGGTGCAAATAGGCACCAAGGCAAATGGACATTTGGGAAAAAGAGGTACCCCAAGTGCCCTATGTCTATTTCCCCCAAATGTATGCAAATGGGCACTGGGGCAAATGGGTACTTGGGGTAAATGCGCATTTGGGAGAAAGGTATACTCCAAGTGCCCTAAAGAGGTACCCCAAGTGCCCTATGCCCATTTTCCTCAAATGTTTACAAGTGGGCACTAAGGTAAATGGGCACTTGGGGTAAATGCACATTTGGGGGAAAGGGATACCCATGCCCTAAAGGGGTATTTCCAAGTGCCCTATGTCCATTTACCTCAAATGTTTACAAATGGGCACTGGGGCAAATGGGCACTTGGGGCAAATGTACATTTGGAGGAAAAGGGTACCTCAAGTGCCCTATGCCCATTTCCCCCAAATGTATGTAAATGGGCACTGGGGCAAATGGGCTGTTGGGGCAAATGAACGTTTGGGGAAAAAAGCACTCCAAGTGTCCTGTACTCATTTCCCCCAAATTTTTCAAATGGGCAGTGGGGAAAATGGGCTTTGGGGACCCTAGTGCCCATTTGCCCCAATACCCATTTTGCCCTAGCGCTCATTCGGAAGATAAGGGCACAGGGCACTACAGGCACTTGGATTACCCTTGTACTCAATTGTCCATTTGCCCGGTGTCCGTCTGCAAAAATTTGAGGAGAATAGGCACAGGGCACATGGGGTGCTCTTTTAGACCACTTGGGGTACCCCTTTCTCCAAATGTTTATTTGCTCCAAATGCTCATTTTTCCCACTGCCAATTTGAAAAAATTTGGGGAAAATGAGAGCAGGGCACTTGTGATACCCCGTTAGGGTACTTACGGTACTCCTTTCCCCAAAAAGCCCAAGTGCCCATTTGCCGTGGTGCCCATATGCAAACATTTGGGGAAATGACTCAGGGCACTTGGGCACCCTTTTAAGGAACTTGGGGTAGCCTACCTCTTTCCCCCAAATGCCCATTTTCCCCAAATGCCCATTTGTCTGATGCCCATTTCCCCCAGAGCTCATTTGCTCAAATATTCATTTTTTTCCAAAAGCCAATTTGCCCCAAGTCCCTATTTGCTTCGGTGCCCATTTTCCCCAAATGCCCATTTGCTCCAAGTGTCCGTTTACTCCAAATTCTCCATATCTCCCAAATATCCATTTACTTCGGTGCCATAGTGCCCATTATTTCCCTAAATCCCTATCTGTCCATCTGTCCCGGTGCCCATTTTCCCCAAGTACCCAATTCTCTAGGACCCAAATGTCTGGGATTTCTTTGTCCGGGACTCAAATGTACGGGCCCCAATTATTTGGAACCATTTATTCTGGTGCCCATTTGTCTGTTACCCAAATGGATCGGCCCCAATTGTCCGAGACCCATTTGCCTGGTGCCTATTTATCCTGGTGCCCGTTTGTCCTGGTGCCCATTTGTTCGGGACCCAAATGTCCAAAAACCGTCTGCTACACTCCACACCACCATTAGATTATCAGAGCTTTTGCAAGTGTTTGGCTTTCGCCAGATGGCGCAATTTTAATTGCGCCGACACTGCCTTTTCCACTAGTCTTCCAGACTAGGGGCGGAATTACAGAATTCGTCTCGCTCGACATTTTTCCGACTTGAGTTTGCGAGACAACAACGAGCGAGAGGCTCAATACCGAAAGCGGTATTACCATTACCTCTTGCCAAACATGCACTCGGAACCCCTCGCTAATGACGTTCGGACGCATTTAACGAGCGCTTGCGTCAGATTTTTGCGAGCTTGGCTTACCAAGCGATTGTGACGTCATAAATTGCTGATAAACGCATAAACAGTTTAAATGAACGATTGCGTCGCTAGATCAACTGTACAAGTGGCAAACTGTGTATCAAATGCTGAGTAATGACTAATGAAAAATAAAAGTATGGATCTGCGATGGACGCAGGAAACTTAGCATTCTGTTAGTAGGTGCGGAAAAGCAACCTAAGAAGCTAATGTGCTCGGAATTTTTTGACTCAAATTTTGTTTAAAATCTGGCGCATGCTAAGATTTTATGTACACAGGAAACAAGTAAATGGTTGTCAGAATTTTTTACAACAAGTAGTTCGCTTGATTTGTCGTAGCTTTTCAGCATTTATTGCAAAAATTGAATAAAGTTTTGTCTAATAAAGGCACAAATTAGTCTACGTTAGCAGGTAAAGACAATGTAAACCTCGGGTGTTGCAATTGCAACCATGCTTCTCATTTTACTTTGTTACTTCGGTTGCCAGTAACTTCGCCACATGGTAACTTCGCCACAGTAACTTCGCCACAGAAACTTCGTCACATGGTAACTTCGCCACACTTTGAGAAGGTGAGGGGAGATGTGGGGATAGTAGGAAAATGTGTTGGGGTGTGGGGCGAGATTTGGGAAGAGATATAAGAGGGAGGTGTAGGAAAGTGTGTTGGGGTGTGGGGAAGGTAAGGGGAGATGTAGGGAAAGGTGAGGTGAGGAAGGAGATGTGGGGAAGTGTGTTGGGGCCCCACACCCTGACACATTTCCCTACACCTCCCCACATCCTTTCCCCATACGCCAACACACTTCTTCTCCCCATACACTCTCTTACCCCCCTCCCCACTCACCCCATACACTCTACCACACTTCTCCACTCCCCACACGTCTTTCCTTATCTCCCCCCACACCCCAAGACATTTCCCTACACCTCCCCCACAGCTCCCCTGATGTCCCCCTACACCCCAACACACTTCCCCACTCATCCCATGCACTCTCCCCACATCTTCCCCCACAGTTTCGATTATGTGGCGAAGTTACCATGTGACGATGTCACCTTAAGGCCTTGGCTCCACCGGTCAATGACCAAGAGAATTTCCCATAATATTCCAGTCATTGACTAGTGGAGCCGACTTTCATGACATTCTTTTCTGACATCGCAGAAATTCAGGGAGTGAAACAGAACAGCCAAATGTCAGAATCGAGCGGTCAATGACAAGGGAAATTCTCGGTCAATGACTGGTGTAGCCGCGCCGGCTTTTGATCAAACTATGTCAATGCCGCAAAATCAGGGAATATTCCCTGGTCACGAATATCAAAAAGTTTTGATATTTGTGACCGGGAATTAATGACCAAAATGCGCTTGCGCTACTTGTAGACAGGCGCGTTCCATCAAAAGACAATAGAATCAAAGGCATTTCATCAAAGACATTGGCGCATTTTTTCTATGGTTTGAAAAACTTTGAAGAGACGTCATAAAGTCAAATGAAAATCAATGGTTGGAAAATCTAGTTCTTTCGTGTTCCGGCTAGCTAGATGGTAGCAGCAATTATGTCACTGCTCGAATATGAAAAGCTTTGTATTGAAGTGCAAAAGTTTCCATGCATATTCGACAAATCATTGGCTAGCTACAAAGAGAGCCAACCAAAAAAAAATGCATGGAAATGCATCGACGAGGTGCTTGGAAATGACCCAGGTGCATCACTGCAAGCCTGGACTCTACTCCTTAACCGCTACAGCAAAAGAAAATCCCGCTTCAAAAAAGTAAATGTTTCTGGGGCTGACCTGGCGACGGTTGAAAAAGCTCGAAGAAGCTTAGAAGAATATAAGTTTTTGAATTGGTTAGATGGTTTTTTGAGGCCCAAAACTACCATCTCAAATGTGTCTCTCATGCACCTGGTAGAAGATTATGAAGACAGCAGCTGCTCCCATGCTGTTGCCGACAACGAATCACTTCCTGAGGAGCAATCGCCAGCAGCAGATCAACAACCACGCAAAGACAAAAAAAGAAATGCAGAGCAAGAAATGTGTGGCGAAATTACAACCTACTTGAAAGAAAAGAAACTGAGAAGAGAAAGCAGTAACAATGGTGCAGATGAAATGTTTGGAAAATTTATAGCTACAGAAATTAAAGTATTTCCGGAAAACTTGAAGTATTTGATCAAGCACGAAATTAACCAGGTGATTTTTAAACATCAATCGCTTCTATACAGCGCTGGGTCTCCTCGTACGAGTTGTCAACATCTTGATAGCAATGCGGTTCCTGTCACTCAGCCGACGCCAGATTGGAGGTACGAACAGCATCATTCCAGCTCTTCTGCTGCTGAAGAATCGAGATCTGTGTTCACTGAAATGACTCCGGTGGTGTTTAAAAAATAATGATATTGCAATAAACACGACTTTGATGGTGCATTTTTGAAAATTCGAGAATAAAGCATAGCTTGAGCCTTAATGCAATACTTTTTAATTCATTCGAGAGAGCAGCGATCATAGAGCAGAATAGCTAGGTACAAGTTTACGCAAAGAAAAGCTGTCCGTGATTTTCACAGCTCAACATTACAGCAGCGTAGAGAAATCGAACTGCAAAAATGCGATGCCTGGTCTAAATGGCTGCGCTTTTAAATTGAAGATATTTTGTTTTTTTCTTGTTACTTCTTGTTTCTACCGGTATTCCTAAAAATTCCGGTATTCCTGAAAAGTAGTATTCCGGTATTCCTAAAAAATATAGTACTACCGTACCGTCTCCGTCTCCTACAAGTAGTTTTAACGTATCGTCTCTGTGGCGTAGTGGCTAGTGAAGTTCGACATATCTGTAGCATACCTACTGTATGCCGGCATCGTGACCGAGTCGTTTTAGAAGACTTGAGATGAGAGGTCTCGGGTTCAATTCGCACCCTACAGTTCCGTTGTTACATCATGGTATAAGACAAGAAAAATTTACTCGTAATTTACTTGCGTAATTTCAAAATGAAAAAGAATAATAAAATGAGGCACAAGAAAACATTTTAGTCAAAGCAGCAGTTTATTGCAGTAGGTGTGGCAGCATTGCTCTACTCATTTCGTTCGGCGAACATAATTCAGCTGCCATGACAACGACCCTTCTTCTTTTTTTGATTGATTGATTTCTTCATCTTTATCCTCCTATCACGAGAAAGCGACTGAGGCGCTATGCGTAGGACGAATCCAGACTCGCTTAGGAGTTGCCTTTGTTTCCAAGTTTTCCGCTTGAATTTTCTTCTGACTTCTTTAATTTGCTGCTTGCCAGATTCCACCAAGCAGAGATAATCATCGTGAAGCATCTTATCCAAGGACGCAACAACGAGACTAGGTTGGGAGGTGAACCATCAACCTTGCGATCATGGTCGTCGTAAAAACGACGCTCCGAACCACTACGCCACGCTGCCGACAAATGTTACTTCTTCACTGTTCACATAGTCTTTTAAGCAGTTGCGCATTTCGACTGCATCATTGCTCCATCTACGACCTCGGAGCTGCGGTAGAGCTTGAAACTGTCCGGAGTTGCCATTGCCAGAGCTTGTTACTGGAATTTCTTTGCGCCACCGTCCATACGTAATTTCTCCATCTGCATTTTCGAAGTCGGCATATCCATGCGGGCAATAGGCGGCACTGTCACTTGATGTCAAAAAGTTATGCAGAGCGAGGCAAGCCAACACAGACTTTTCAATGTTTTCAACACTGCCATGGATCACAGTATAAAATATTCTCCATCGAGCAGAAAGTATTCCAAACGAGTTCTCAATGACGCGACGTGCTCTTGAGTGGCGATAATTGTAAACTGCCTCTGCCTCTGATAAGCCGGATCCAGGATAAGGACGCATTAAGTAAGTCTTTAAGGGAAATATTTCATCTCCAACCAAAAAATATGGAAGAGGATCGAATGCACATTTATGGAGAGAAGAAGCCGCCGGAATGTGAAACTCGTTTCGCTCAAGTTGCTCACCCATCTTGCTGTTTAGCAATACACCGCTATCGTTGTTGCTGCCATACTGCTCGAAATCGAATAATAGGAAACGATAGTTGGCATCACAAACCGCCATTAAGACCATGCTAAAATAGCCTTTATAATTGTGGTAAAGACTTCCCGTATTTCTAGGACAACGCACCCGAACGTGCTTTCCATCCAGCGCCCCGATTACATGAGGCAAATTCCATTTCGTATAAAATTCATTAGATATGTCCAGCCACTCTTTTGCTGTTGCAGGCGTTGTTAATTCAGTCCGTGAGAGTACATCATAAAGAGCTTTGCATGTTTCAGGAATTATTTTTGACACGGTTTGTCTTCCAATCCGATACTGCAGACTGAGCGAAATATGAGATTCACCCGTCGCCAAGTGACGAATTGTGACGCTTAAACGTTGTTCAGGAGGCACTGGTTCTCTATAGTTAGTTGTCTGTTTCGATATCCTTTCACCCACCAATCTTAACAAACATTCGAAACTTGTGGGCGTCATTCTCATGTACCGAAAGTACATTTCCTTATCCCACATTGCCATCTCTCGGACCAGGTTGTATGTGCCACGTTTTTTTCTTTCTCTGAACAGTTTCCTCACCCACATTCTGTGCTTTCTCTTACGCCGATTTTTTTCAGCCAATGCCATACCAATTAATATCATACATTCTTCATCGCTACTGCTTGACTCTTCCATCTTTTTAGCTATGGTTTTTTTAAAAGAATGCGGAAGTTTTGCGACTAATTAAGGGTATACTCACATGCTATTGTGACGTTGAGGTGTAGTCAGACGCGCAAACGATAAACATAAAACTCTCGTCAAATTGGTCAAAGAACTACGCTCCACTAGTAAATTCTCGCAAAGCGGTCAATGACCAGACGAACGCGAAAATTTCAGCTGTCATTTCCCTTGTCAATGACTAGTGGAGCCAAGCTTGCATTTCCATCAAAACTTTGGCCATTGACCAAAGAGAATTTCCCAAATGGTCATTGACCAAGCATTGACCGTCATTGACCGGTGGAGCCAAGGCCTAATAAATTTAATTGGAAAAGCCCGATAAAATTTTTTACGACAACCGGGAATTTGAAGTCTTGTTTCGGTGTAGGCAATGTAAATTTTCGATGTATGAAAGTGTGGCGAAGTTACCATGTGGCGAAGTTACTGTGGCGAAGTTACCATGTGGCGAAGTTACTGGCAACCGTTACTTCTCATGTTACTTGTGATTTGTTGTTTTAAGAAATGCAGGCGAAAATAAACTATATCTTTTCTTGACCTTCCACTTCTCCTTGCAAGTTACAACGTTTATTGTTTTGTTGCTTCTTTCCTTTTCTCGTGCAGTCCGATTATAGCCTTCTGTATATTATTTTTGTATATTATTCTTGTGTTGACGGTACGGAAATAAAAGACACTAAGTAACTAAAGAAATGCTTTTTATAGTCATGCAGCCATGGCCAGTCAGTTTTGACTGTCATGCCTCAACGCTAACCCGTTTTGCTGCATTTTGGTTTTCCGTACCAATATTTATGTGCTTTTAGTGTTCGAGTGTATTTTTAATGCTTCAGCGTAAGGGAATACAACTAAATTTGATTATTGATCCTTAAAAAAACTAGGCCTACTAATTACGATTTAGCAAAACCTTCGGTCGGTGTGAATTTTGAAAACTTCCATGAGCAAGCTGTTTGAAAAAAGGTAAAACTTGTAATTAAACTATCATGCTTTTGCCATAATTTTAGCTTTGAGTAATTTTTTTGCCAAACTAAGCTAAGCTTGTCACCGCTTTTGTTCTATTTGTCTTTTCTGAATTCTGGTACTTTTTCATCACAAGATGTGGTAAAAGAATCTATCCAGTGTCCACTCGTTTGATTCTTTTTTCGCAACAGTTTTATCGTCCTATGCCAAAAATGCCGCCATTATGTGAGAATATCAGCAAAACTTTCCAACTCGAACGCTTAGCGAGTGCTTTTCAGCTCTCGCTAGGTTAGCGAGGAGTTCGAGACAAATTTGAAGTCGAGAAGAAGATTGTAATAGCTAATTTAGCGGAGCGAGGAAATGTGACGTTTTTAGCTCGCTCGGCTTTGTCGAGATCACTCTGTAATACTACCCTAGGTATTGTAGAGACTGTGGTACAACTGTACAGGGTGGGCGAAAATATGTTCATAAATTAGCTTCCCGGTTGCATATTTACCATATTGTGTAATTGTCACACAGCAATTTAGCTGTTTAGAGTTCAATTATCTTTATCATTTCATTGCCAAATTGTTTGATAATGCTAGTTTGGTACTGGTGAAGGTACCAGACAGCCTACTGCTGTACTACCAGTAGGCTACCACCAGTATTTCCACGTTCTACTTTTTTCGGCAGATATTTCCATGTTTTTGGCAGATATTTCCACGTTCGGGGCAAGCAAAGAGAAAACAGATTTCAAACAACGTGGTATGAACAATATAATTGGGTGGAGTATTCTATAGCTTAAGATGCTGCTTTCTGTTTCACTTGCAGGTGTTTTGGTTCGCTTGGTAAGTACGTTTAAGTTTAAATTGTTCTATTTTAACCAAGGCTACCTTAATTAATATTTATGTTTAATGATTAGGGGTTAGGGCTCCTTATTCTTTTGAACGGGAAGCGATCGGTTTTGCATGCAGCTAAATTCAACCACATTAAACTTGTAAGTTATAGACAGTATCAAGAGGGTCCTACTAAACACCGCAAGGAACTACAAGGTACTACAAGAAACTACAAGATACTTTTAAACCTTCAAAATGCTTGAAAACACTACAAGGAACTACAAGGTACTTTTAAACCAACTGCAAGATGGTTGAAAACACTACAAGGAACTACAAGATACTTTTATAGCTATTACAAGGTAGTTGAAAACAGCACAAGGAACTACAAGGTACTTTTATAGCTGCTACAAGGTGGTTGAAAGCACTACAAGGAACTACAAGGTACTTTTAAACCAACTACAAAGTAGTTGAAAACACTACAAGGAACTACAAGGTACTTTTAAGCCAACTACAAGAGAGTCGAAAACACTACAAGGAACTGCAAGGTACTTTTATAGCTATTACAAGGTAGTTGAAAACAGCACAAGGAACTACAAGGTGCTTTTATAGCTGCTACAAGGTAGTTGAAAACAGCACAAGGAACTACAAGGTACTTTTAAACCAACTACAAAGTAGCTAAAAACACTACAAGGAACTACAAGGTACTTTTAAACCACAGACAAAGTAGCTGAAAACACTACAAGGAACTACAAGGTACTTTTAAACCAACTACAAAGTAGCTAAAAACAGCACAAGGAACTACAAGGTACTTTTACAGCTGCTACAAGATAGTTGAAAACAGCACAAGGAACTACAAGGTACTTTTAAACCAACTATAAAGTAGTTGAAAACACTACAAGGAACTACAAGGTACTTTTAAGCTAACTACAAGAGAGTTGAAAACACTACAAGGAACTACAAGGTACTTTTATAGCTACTACAAGGTAGTTGAAAACAGCACAAGAAACTACTAGGTACTTTTAAACCAACTACAAAGTAGTTGAAAACACTACAAGGTGCTTTTAAACCAACTACAAGGTAGTTGAAAACACTACAAGGAACTACAAGGTACTTTTATAGCTACTACAAGGTAGTTGAAAACAGCACAAGAAACTGCAAGGTGCTTTTATAGCTGCTACAAGGTGGTTGAAAGCACTACAAGGAACTACAAGGTACTTTTAAACCAACTACAAAGTAGTTGAAAACACTACAAGGAACTACAAGATACTTTTAAGCTAACTACAAGAGAGTTGAAAACACTACAAGGAACTACAAGATACTTTTATAGCTGTTACAAGGTAGTTGAAAACAGCACAAGGAACTACAAGGTGCTTTTATAGCTGCTACAAGGTAGTTGAAAACAGCACAAGGAACTACAAGGTACTTTTAAACCAACCACAAGATAGTTGAAAACACAACAAGGAACTACAAGGTACTTTTAAACCAAGTACGAAGTAGCTGAATACACTGCAAGGAACTACAAGGTACTTTTAAGCTAACTACAAGGTAGTTGAAAACACCACAAGGAACTACAAGGTGCTTTTAAACCAACTACAAGATAGTTGAAAACAGCACAAGAAACTACAAGGTACTTGTAAATCAACTACATAACTGTCAAGGATATTTCAAACCAAGTACAACCTTCCCACTCCAACCCTTCCGACCCCAAACCCCCGACCTCAACCCCTCGACTCCAACCCTCCCAACTCCAACCCCCCCGACCCCAACCCCACCGACTCCAACCCCTTCGACCCCAAGCCCCCTGACCCCAAGCCCCCCGACCCCAAGCCCCCCGACTCCAACCCCCCCGACCCTATCCTCTCCGACCCCAAGCCCCCTGACCCCAAACCCCTTGACGCCATCCCCTTGACCCCAACCCCCAACTCCAACCCCCCGACCCCAACCCCCTGATTCCAGCCCCCTGACCCCATCCCCCCGACCTCACCCCTCCAATTCCAACCCCCGACCCTATCCTTTCCGACCCCAACCCCCGACTCTAACCCCCCCAATTCCACCCCCCCAACTCCAACCCCCCGCCGACCCAACCCCCCCGACTCCAACCCCTCCTACCCCAACTCCACCCCCAAACTCCAACCCCCCGACCCCAACCCTCCCGACCCCAACCCCCCAACTCCAACCCTCCCGACCCCAAGCCCCCTGACCCAAACCCTCTGACTCCACCCCCCAACTACAACCCCACCCACCCCTACTCCCCGACCCCAACCCCCAGACTCTACAACCTCCCACCCCTCCCGACTCCAACCTTTGGGATGTTC
>OZ023234.1:28190615-28249786 GCA_964006365.1 Trididemnum miniatum | reverse complement strand
ATTCCAGCCCCCTGACCCCATCCCCCCGACCTCACCCCTCCAATTCCAACCCCCGACCCTATCCTTTCCGACCCCAACCCCCGACTCTAACCCCCCCAATTCCACCCCCCCAACTCCAACCCCCCGCCGACCCAACCCCCCCGACTCCAACCCCTCCTACCCCAACTCCACCCCCAAACTCCAACCCCCCGACCCCAACCCTCCCGACCCCAACCCCCCAACTCCAACCCTCCCGACCCCAAGCCCCTGACCCAAACCCTCTGACTCCACCCCCCAACTACAACCCCACCCACCCCTACTCCCCAACCCCAACCCCCAGACTCTACAACCTCCCACCCCTCCCGACTCCAACCTTTGGGATGTTCTTAACGCTCTTCTCGTTAGTCCATAAGTTCCTTGTGGTGTTTTCAACTACCTCGTAGTTGGTTTAGAAGTACTTTGTAGTTCCTTGTGGTGTTTTCAAGCGTTTCGTTAGAGTTGGGGGGATGGGGTCGAAGGGGTTGGAGTCGGTGGGGTTGGGGTCGGGGGGGTTGGAGTTGGGGGGTTGGGGTTGGGGTCGGGGGTTTGGGGTAGGAGGGGTTGGGGTGGGGAGGTTGTACTTGGTTTGAAATATCCTTGACAGTTATGTAGTTGATTTACAAGTACCTTGTAGTTTCTTGTGCTGTTTTCAACTATCTTGTAGTTGGTTTAAAAGCACCTTGTAGTTCCTTGTGGTGTTTTCAACTACCTTGTAGTTAGCTTAAAAGTACCTTGTAGTTCCTTGCAGTGTATTCAGCTACTTCGTACTTGGTTTAAAAGTACCTTGTAGTTCCTTGTTGTGTTTTCAACTATCTTGTGGTTGGTTTAAAAGTACCTTGTAGTTCCTTGTGCTGTTTTCAACTACCTTGTAGCAGCTATAAAAGCACCTTGTGTAGTTCCTTGTGCTGTTTTCAACTACCTTGTAACAGCTATAAAAGTATCTTGTAGTTCCTAGTAGTGTTTTCAACTCTCTTGTAGTTGGCTTAAAAGTACCTTGTAGTTCCTTGTAGTGTTTTCAACTACTTTGTAGTTGGTTTAAAAGTACCTTGTAGTTCCTTGTGCTGTTTTCAACTACCTTGTAGCAGCTATAAAAGTACCTTGTAGTTTCTTGTGGTGTTTTTAGCTACTTTGTAGTTGGTTTAAAAGTACCTTGTAGTGTTTTCAACTATCTTGTAGTTGGTTTGAAAGTACCTTGTAGTTTCTTGTGGTGTTTTTAGCTACTTTGTAGTTGGTTTAAAAGTACCTTGTAGTGTTTTCAACTATCTTGTAGTTGGTTTGAAAGTACCTTGTAGTGTTTTCAGCTACTTTGCCTGTGGTTTAAAAGTACCTTGTAGTTCCTTGTGGTGTTTTCAACTATCTTGTAGTTGGTTTGAAAGTACCTTGTAGTTCCTTGTAGTGTTTTCAACTACCTTGTACTTGGTTTAAAAGTACCTTGTAGTTCCTTGTGCTGTTTTCAACTACCTTGTAGCAGCTATAAAAGTACCTTGTAGTTCCTTGTAGTGTTTTCAAGCATTTTGAAGGTTTAAAAGTATCTTGTGGTTCCTTGTAGTGTTTTTAGCTACTTTGTAGTTGGTTTAAAAGTACCTTGTAGTTCCTTGTGCT
The DNA here is from genome assembly GCA_964006365.1 of Trididemnum miniatum. Classification (NCBI taxonomy): domain Eukaryota; kingdom Metazoa; phylum Chordata; class Ascidiacea; order Aplousobranchia; family Didemnidae; genus Trididemnum; species Trididemnum miniatum. The sequence continues at coordinate 28,248,166 of OZ023234.1, read as the reverse complement.
GTTTTCAACTACGTTGTAGTTCCTTGTGGTGTTTTCACTACCTTGTAATAGCTATAAAAGTACCTTGTAGTTCCTTGTGGTGTTTTCTACTCTCTTGTAGTTGGCTTAAAAGTACCTTGTAGTGTTCTCAACTACTTCGTACTTGGTTTAAAAGTACCTTGTAGTTCCTTGTGCTGTTTTCAACCACCTTGTAGCAGCTATAAAAGCACCTTGTGTAGTTCCTTGTGCTGTTTTCAACTACCTTGTAACAGCTATAAAAGTATCTTGTAGTTCCTAGTAGTGTTTTCAACTCTCTTGTAGTTGGCTTAAAAGTACCTTGTAGTTCCTTGTAGTGTTTTCAACTACTTTGTAGTTGGTTTAAAAGTACCTTGTAGTTCCTTGTAGTGTTTTCAACTACCTTGTAGCAGCTATAAAAGTACCTTGTAGTTTCTTGTGGTGTTTTTAGCTACTTTGTAGTTGGTTTAAAAGTACCTTGTAGTGTTTTCAACTATCTTGTAGTTGGTTTGAAAGTACCTTGTAGTTTCTTGTGGTGTTTTTAGCTACTTTGTAGTTGGTTTAAAAGTACCTTGTAGTGTTTTCAACTATCTTGTAGTTGGTTTGAAAGTACCTTGTAGTGTTTTCAGCTACTTTGTCTGTGGTTTAAAAGTACCTTGTAGTTCCTTGTGGTGTTTTCAACTATCTTGTAGTTGGTTTGAAAGTACCTTGTAGTTCCTTGTAGTGTTTTCAACTACTTTGTAGTTGGTTTAAAAGTACCTTGTAGTTCCTTGTGCTGTTTTCAACTACCTTGTAGCAGCTATAAAAGTACCTTGTAGTTCCTTGTAGTGTTTTCAAGCATTTTGAAGGTTTAAAAGTATCTTGTAGTTCCTTGTAGTGTTTTTAGCTACTTTGTAGTTGGTTTAAAAGTACCTTGTAGTTTCTTGTGCTGTTTTCAACTACGTTGTAGTTCCTTGTGGTGTTTTCACTACCTTGTAATAGCTATAAAAGTACCTTGTAGTTCCTTGTAGTGTTTTCGACTCTCTTGTAGTTGGCTTAAAAGTACCTTGTAGTGTTCTCAACTACTTCGTACTTGGTTTAAAAGTACCTTGTAGTTCCTTGTAGTGCTTTCAACCACCTTGTAGCAGCTATAAAAGTACCTTGTAGTTCCTTGTAGTGTTTTCAACTATCTTGTAGTTGGTTTAAAAGTTTCTTGTAGTGGTTTCAACTACTTTGTACTTGGTTTAAAAGTACCTTGTAGTTCCTTGTAGTGTTTTCAACTACCTTGAAGCAGCTACAAATGTACCTTGTAGTTCCTTGTAGTGTTTTCAACTATCTTGTAGTTGGTTTAAAAGTTCCTTGTAGTGGTTTCAACTACTTTGTACTTGGTTTAAAAGTACCTTGTAGTTCCTTGTAGTGTTTTCAAGCATTTTGAAGGTTTAAAAGTACCTTGTAGTTCCTTGTAGTACCTTGTAGTTCCTTGCGGTGTTTAGTAGGACCCGTATCAAGAAGGCCTACCGGCAGAGGCGTAGTGAAAGGGGACAATGGGGTACATATGCCCCAGGGCGCCAAGGTACATGGGCGCCAAATTAGGGCTTACAAAAATTTCACAAGGGTAAAAAATGGTCACAAGCAAGATTGCACCGGCGGCAGACATCGTCTGATAGTAGTAGACTGGTACGCACCGTAGGGGAAGGTGGGGCAAAATGGTACACGAACAGGGGCGCCGCTACGAGGGGGCGACTGCCTCCCCAATGATTTTTTGACAATTTTTCCAAATCGCCTAGAACCGCAGAGTTTTTTTTGAAGGGGTAGGGGGGTGACGTCAGATTCTTTCGGCAATGTAATTTTTGTAGCGAAATATCTAGCTCCATCTCGTGTTCTAATATTCTGCGACATTCCTAATTTCGCAATTTGCAAACGCGTGTAACAGAAGCAATCACTGCTTACTGTAAAAGACGATGGTTACAATTCATATCAATGACCAGCAGCTGGTCATTGATATATCATAAAATGTTATATCATAACAGCTGCTATATCATAAAAGCCACTTAAGATATCTCAATACTTTGTGAAATCATACCTGGCTTGACGTACTGTAATTTCACGAAACTAGTGTAACGTTTTAAGAAATTTACTGAAGCAGCGGGCAAGTGAGGGCTTTTTAGAATCAGAAATCTTTTAGGTTTTAGCAAGTATTCATTGTACAAAGACTGATAGGCAATCCAAAGCTGAATGTAACTTACTGCGCTTCTTAATGTTTTTGTTGTTGTTTATTTCTACGCAAAACATACTCAGTTGTAAGCAAAGGATGAAATGATGGTATAGAAAAAGGAAGGCGCAACAAAATGTTTAACCATTGAAGCATGCATATTGCAGACCCATAACCACTATCAGTGATGAGCACGATACACCTTTGTGTAGTAAAGTGATAACGAAAATCGATAATTTCAAAAAACCCTAAGCGATAACGATAATCAATAAATCTCAATTTTTTTAAGCGATATCGGTAATCGAAAAATTATCGCCGATAATTTTTTTCAATAAATGTTGCGGTAAATTTTCAATGTGCTTGACGATGTTTTTTTGTGAGTCAAATTGCAAAAATGTTTTGGTATATTTTTCAAAAAAAAAAAGAGAATAGTCCACGGACTCTGCTGTGACATTCAAAACAAAGAAAGATTTCTTTAAATAGCAACAAGACTTTATGGACACCGTGTATTTTTTCCAGCTGTTGTATCGAATGTAATTGTATTTAGTTGCATATTATTTATCCTCCTATCACGAGAAAGCGATCAATGCGCTGTACGAGCTTGCTTAGGAAAGTACGAGCTCGCTTAGGATAATAATTTTGCAAAGCACTCAGAATTAGGGTCAAAAATTTAAATAAAATTTGCCTAAAAATTATTCCAAAATCGGGGGGGTCGGGGGGTTGGAGTTGGGGTCGGGGGGTTGGATTCGGGGGGTTTGGGGTCGGGGGGATTGGGGTCGGGGGGGTTGGAGTCGGGGGGGTTAATGTCGGGGGGTTGGGGTCGGGGGGGTTGAAGTTGGGGGGTTGGAATCGAGGGGGTTGGAGTTGGGGGGTTGGGGTCGGGGGGGTTGGGGTCGGGGGGTTGAGGTCGGGGGGTTGGGGCCGGAGGGGTTGGGGTCGGGAGGTTGTAGTTGGTTTGAAATTACCTTAAAAGTCTTGCAGTTGATTTACAACTACCTTGTAGTTTCTTGTGCTGTTTTCAACTACCTTGTAGTTGGCTTAAAAGTACCTTGTAGTTCCTTGTACTGTATTCAGCTACTTTGTACTTGGTTTAAAAGTACCTTGTAGTTCCTTGTGCTGTTTTCAACTACCTTGTAGTTCCTTGTGGTGTTTTCAACTACCTTGTAATAGCTATAAAAGTATCTTGTAGTTCCTTGTAGTGTTTTCTACTATCTTGTAGTTTTTTGAAAGTACCTTGTAGTTCCTTGTAGTGTTTTCAACTACTTAGTACTTGGTTTAAAAGTACCTTGTAGTTCCTTGTGGTGTTTTCAACTACCTTGTAATAGCTATAAAAGTACCTTGTAGTTCCTTGTGCTGTTTTCAACTACCTTGTAGTTGGCTTAAAAGTACCTTGTAGTTCCTTGTAGTGTTCAGCTACTTTGTACTTGGTTTAAAAGTACCTTGTAGTTTCTTGTAGTACCTTGTAGTTCCTTGCGGTCTTTAGTAGGACCCCATTTTGATGCTCTATCTCGATTAGAAAACGACTTATGATTCAGGGATGTGCATTAGAATTTTTGGATCTTTTGCTATCCACAAATCATTAATTTTAATTTTTTAGATAAGTCGTTTTCTGATCGAGATAGAGCATCAAAATGTATTACAAACAGATAGGAAACCATGTCCTACGAATCATTTGACATCAAATTCAGCAGTGTAGCGTGTGTACTTTTCGAGTTACGTCATTTACCCCCCAAAATATTTCAAAGTCTCCCCCGAACATGAAAAACTCAATATTTTTCAAAAATTTTTTGGCAATGGGTTTCTGTGCCGATTTGTACTCTGTAAATGGTGTAAACTAAGAGTTTGCGAAAAAAGTGTGAAAACGGGACACCCTAGTCCGCACACCAAACGGAATCGCAGCAAATAACGACGTTTTTTCAGATATCATCCAGATTCATTGCGGTGGTGCATTAAATTATACAGTCGATCGCCTGCTGCTTACCAGCAATTGACCACCAGTGGCGTGCTTGCTTTGCCAACACGTCAAACAATAGACAGATATAGGTAAGTTTGAAAATTTATGACTAACAATAACGTTACTATGAAAGGTTAATATCGGAAGTTTGGGCAGCTAGTTATACTTTTATTAGCTTCATTTCTGTTGCTGTTGATTAAACCATGGTAGAATTTTGTCAATAGATGTTTATTGCAATGTTTCAGAAATGGTATCTCACCGCAGGCGGGGTTGAATCCAAGTGCTGTAGATGAAATATCCCGAGTAACTAGCAGATGCAACGACAAAAAGCTGCAATGTTACTTGACTTTAAATGAGATGAAAAGTTAGTAGTAGTTGGGAATTTTAGAAAATGAGCTGAAAGTCTTTTAGCATCAGATATTAGCTTTCATGAAAATATTTAATCTAACAGTTGAAGTCTTCCAGCAAGAAATGCTTCCAAAGAAGTTACTATACTTGTATACCACTATCTTGCATTGCAAGCGTGTAGAGTTAATACGAACGGAACTATTTCGTGGTCCTTTTAAAACGCAAGACGTTATACTACAGCAAGCAACCATGATATTTCGAAATTTCTTCTTGTTTTTCTGTATGTACATTTCTCAATAATTGCTGTTGTCTTTATCAGCTTTTATATACAATTATTTTAAAAGAAGAACTTCTAAGCATGTATTACCGTTTTTGTTTAGGTTATAGTACTTTTTGTTTCTAATACAGACTACACATTTTTAGTAAAAGAAAACCTGGTAATTAAAAATGGGAAATTGGTTGGGTTTGTAGATTATTGCGATGGAGCCGACACTGCTGCCGCTCTTGCTACACACATTCTGGGTAAGTCAATTAGGTTTGGAATGTATCGCAAATCAGTTGTACGACTCTGTTTTTTGCAGTATTTTACTTGCGATCTTCAAATCACGAAATTTCGATTCCCATTTCGTGGTACCCTACTTCCAGTACTCCTTCATACCGCATATATCTTCTTTTTTGGGAAGCTGTTCGCGAATGCGAAATTAGAGGGGCGTCGATTTTAGCGGTTATATGTGATGGCCATCCGAGTAATTGCAAATTCATGAAGCTAGTTAGTGCCGGTGACAATGAAGATATTTTGCATAACCATTACACTGCTCCTAATTCATTTGCTGAAGATCGTGAAATCCTTCTATGCTCGGATCCATCACATCTTCTCAAGGTGATTTCATTAATCTGCCTGTGTAGTATTTTTTTCAGCCGTCTTTAATCGCTACTAAGTTTCACATATAAAAAGTACTTTTTCTCTTTCGTTTTTGATCGGTTGGTCATCACCACTTCATAATAGGCTGCGGTGAAAAAATTAAATTTCTGAATTTTGAAAAGTGGTATTTATATTTGTCCCCAAATATGGAGCAAATAACATTGGAACTAATTTTAGGTTGGTGCACCCTCTAGTATCCGTGCACATCTGCCAAACGATAAAAAATTTCCAATTTGGCCATATCTTGAAAACCAGTTGAGCTAGAAAGCTGGTTTTGGGCTCAAAAGATGCAGAACTAGCACTTTTTTATCTGCTCTAAGAGGAACTTTCTTTTTAAACTGACCAGAAAAAAAGTTGTAGGCAAAAAACAGCTTTTTTGATGAAAATTATAACGCGTTTGCGCGTATGCAGTACCGGTAGTCCATCTTTGCAGTTGGTAAGACTTCCAAGAGTTAAAATAATTACCAAGTTAGTTTTAGTTGGTCTAATTTATTACCTGGTGTTCGTAATATTTGCGTGCAGTTATGCATATGTAAAAAGTGGATGTAGCATTTGACAAATATTATCCATGCGATACATGTACCGAAATAAAAGTAGACATATGTAAGCACATAACAGTACTGTGCTTGAATGATATCAATATAATTCTCATTATGTAGTGCACTACATCAAATCTCAAGACATTGAAAAAGCATAAAAACTGATCAACAAACATTTTTATGTCAGTCACGCTTATTTATAATCAGCACCCTTATCTGCCCCATGTAGAAACACCCTAGAGCACCAAGCATTGAGAAAAGGCAAGGCTGATCGTTTTTATGCAATCATATATTACAATGGTGGGGGGCAGAAATTCCCCAATATCTCATCGCACAACTCGGACATGCATTGGTTTAGGGCAGTGGTTCTAAACCTTTTCTTCATCGTGGCCCCCTTGACAGTGACACTAAAAGACCGTGGCCCATTCAGTCTAATATTAAAAGTCCCCGATCTTGAGATAAAAATGTATTTCTTCTTACACTTGTGGCCCCCTTCAGGGGCAGAGGGCCACGGTTGGAAACCTCTGGGTTAGGTTAAGAGCATGATGTTTGGGGAATTCCAGTAAGCTTTTAAAGTTAAACCATCTATTGTAATATGAAACGGCTTAAAAACGAAGAGCCCTGAAAAGGCTTGGTGATAAATAGTCAGGTTGACAGTAGGGAAGAATAAACAGCACTGCCCGAATTCTGCCTCACATAACACTGTAACAGTTCTGACTTCTGCACACCAATACTCTAATGGTACCGGTATGCAGTATGTGGTAAGCCTATTGCTGCCAGAATTCGAATACCAATCTGCTACAACTTAACTGGGGTACCAGTGCTGGTGTAAATCCAGGGATATATACTATACTGACATACCAATGGCATTCCTTCTAAAAGTAAAGCCTTCGGACATCAGCATTGGCAACCTAGGGTTGTAGGTTGGCTATAGTGAGAATTTATATTGATATCATTATAGTGAGAATTATATTGATATCACTATAGTGAGAATTATATTGATACGTATGTCTACTTTTATTTCGGTACATGTATTGCATGGATAATATTTGTCAAATGCTACATCCACATTCTACATATGCATAGCTTCACGCAAATATTACTTGCACCACGTAATAAATTAGACCAACTAAAACTAACTTGGTAATTATTTTAACTCTTGGAAGTCTTACCAACTGCAAAGATGGACTACCGGTACTGCATACGCGCAAATGCGTTATAATTTTCATCAAAAAAGCTGTTTTTTGCCTACAACTTTTTTTCTAGTCAGTTTAGAAAGAAAGTTCCTCTTAGAGCAGATAAAAAAGTGCTAGTTCTGCATCTTTTGAGCCCAAAACCAGCTTTCTAGCTCAACTGGTTTTCAAGATATGGCCAAATCGGGCAAGTTTTTATCGTTTGGCAGATGTGCACGGCCACTAGAGGGTGCACCAACCTAAAATTAGTTCCAATGTTATTTGCTCCATATTTGGGGACAAATATAAATACCACTTTTCAAAATTCAAAAATTTAATTTTTTCACCGCACCCTACTTCATAAATATTAAGTTGTTTAGAAGTTAATTTAGCACCTGTAAGCAGCTTTTTATTACAGGCTGCCAGAAATTCCCTGTATTCTTCAAAACCGGGAGGAACAAAATATTTGCGCAAAAACGGCAGAGACATATTGTGGTCTGATATTACCCAGCTTTTACGAGCCAGCAAAGCTCAATGTTTGCGCAGCAGTGTCGGCTAACAGTCGACAGTGTATTTTTGAATACCTATTCAAAGTTGAGCTTTTACATTACTAGTGTAAATTGATAGCACTGTAAGCCCAAAATGTGCATTTTTCGTCTCAAAACCAGCTGTTTAGCATAATACATTATACTCATATACTGTCTTGTTTCAAGTATTATCACTTTTGGCATTTTGCTGCACATAGCCTATCAGCTATCTTTTGATTGGCAAAGAAAGTAGAACATTCATTTATCAGTTTTCTAAGCTGCGGTAGTTGCCTTTTTTATTTGTGATCGAAGTTTTTTTTTAGATGAAAGTATCCTTAGCGAAAGAGGTTTTGAGCTGGGGCGTTGGGAAATGTCTGGAATTGGTACCAACGTCTCAAGGAACTGCCAAATACGTTTTACGATTCGCAAGGTATTATACACGACATGGAGAATGCTTAGGAGTAAAGGTACGTTTACACTGGCGCAGTTGAGATCAAAAAGCTAGTTTGTTTCATTATGTTGAAATCGCGAGCGACGACGCGCGCGATCTGAACAAAATCAAACTAACCCTATATTTTTGATCTCAACTGCGCTTGTGTAAATGTACCTGAAAATGATTTAAAAATAAAAATTTTTTGGGCTACTAACAAGAAGTCATGGGCTTAGAAACACTACAATAGCACGCGCAAAATCGAAAGCAGGCTCGCTGCAATTTCTTTTCAAGTGTCAGTTTGGCTATATAATTTGTACGACATAAATCCGAGCAACAGTTTCTGCTTGGTTTTCTTCAAATTATTAGTGTTTTTTTTAATTACAGTCTGTCCAACGAGCAACGACCCTACAAAAATTAAGTGCCTATGGTTTTTTTTTTTTAGTATCTGTGGCGTGTTACTGGGTGCTAAAACTGCTAGTATAATTGCAGGTGGTTTGAAATTATGAATTGTGGTAAACGTAACTCTGTATGTTCGGTGGAGGATGAGCGTTTGAGGTGGCTTGAAGATGAATTTGTCATGTATCTAATGGACTGGAAGGTGAGTCAATAACACATAGCAAGTTTCGTAATGACACATGGTTAAATGACGACGCTTATTGTCCGTGACTGCGTCTGTGCTATGAATGCGGACTAAATCTTCAAGAGAAATACTAAATCATTTAATATACTGTACTTTGCACAGCAGGCCTAATGAATTGCCTATTTTTTCATAGTGCGAAATTGAAAACTTCCACAAACGAGAATCGAAGCGTATAATCGCTTTGCCTATACTTGAGGGTTTGGTCTTTACTTCAAGAAATTATGTGCGCTTGGCAAAGTACCTCTTATGCAATGGGTGCTTCCAAGGTTTGCTTCAAAACTTTCAGCCAAGATGTGCTGGAAGCGTTTTTTGGAAACGTGGTAAGACTATAGTGCTTAACAACGTAATGTACTTTGATGCAATTCTGTGCCTTTCCTATCGTTAACATTAGTGCGGTTGAGTGCCGGTATTTCTTGAGGTGCCGGTACTAGCATGACTATTGCTTAATCATATCTGGGTTTGGTTTACAAAATGTCCATCTAAATACCACAATAGCTCAGATGGCCGAGTGATAAAAGCGTCCGCCTCGGGAGCTGTAGACCTGCATTTGATTCCAAGTCGGGTCAAACCATTGGCTTTAAAATTGGTATTCGTAGCTTCCCTGCTCGACGCTCAACATTAAAGGGACAGTGTGGAGAACAAGCCGGCAAGGTTACTTGCGCCGTTGGGAAAGGCACTTAGCGGGATTCCCCCATTTTGGTGTGGTAGACAGATGGCTGGCAGCTCCTAAGCGAGCTCGTATAGCGCATTGATCGCTGTCTCGTAATAGGAAGATAAATATGCAACTAAATACAAATCGCAAAAATCGAAACATCTTGGCGGATTGTCGAGTAGAATTAATTATTATATATGATCGAATTAATGGTATTGAGAGCTTGAAGCTGTAGTACATAACTGTAAGTTAAACAATCTTCTCGTATTTGCTCTGGCGAGGCTGCAATGCTCATTTACTGTACGAAATATTACGATAATACGTATGCGTTGCAGAGGAGTTCAGGCAGACGATCAACAAATCCAGACATTTTCCAAACGGCATATGCAGTTGACCATATAAGCAATCGCAAAGTTATCAAAAAGGTCAAAGGCGGAAATACGACGTACGGAAGAAAAAATCCAGGGACAGAAGTGTGCGAAGAGCCCCTGTCTAAGCGAAAACGATGAAATGAAGGTTGAGTATTCTCACCCGCCGTTCCGCTAAATATATTTCTAGCTTATACCTCAAGTCGAAAAATGGGCTTTCTTTGCGCGTTAAATACTTTTTCCAGCAGCCGGCAGACGAGTTTATGCAGTGCAGATAACTTTGCTGTAGTTTCACTCCACACAAAGCCCGTGTTATTGGTTAACTTTTTGGTTAACTTGCTGGTTAACTTTTTGGTTAACTTGTTATTGGTTATTGGTTAACTTGTTTCGTGCACCCACGTGTTATTGGTTAACTTTTCCAGTCCAACAGACATGTGACAAATGAATCTTCAAGCCACTTCAAATTATTTTTTTGTTTGTCGTTTTTGATGATATATACGTTTGTCGTAATTTATCGTCATGACTCAATTTGTCGTTTTTTGCTGTCCTGAACATTTTTCTATTTGCACTTCAACATCTTGCGGAGTTATGAATGAATCCGTTTTGAATAAAGACCAAGTTATGTTGTGAGACATTTTGCTTAATCAGGAGCGGATTGCAGTAGGCCTATGCGAGGCTTTTTCCGCGCATTTCGGTAATAGGTACTCACTCCGGTATAGGACGTGCAGGGTGGCTGTGAAGTTTAGACGCTGCATCACGCCATTACGTCTGCAGGAATCAAATCGTTCGAGTGACTCGCGTTCAGAATGCCAACTTAGCTTGTTCAGTAATATGTGCGGTAATGCAACTTCAAAAAAATATTGTGTTTCGGCTTGCAAGGAGTTTCGAAAGTACCAAAAGCTTTGAGCAATAGTTGTGACTCCCCATGGTTGATAGTGACTCCCCATGGTTAAACGATACATTGCACAAGTGGCTACACCGCCATGATCCTTTTTGCTGTCTGTAGTGCTCACAAGACTAGCATTTACCACACCTTAACGCATCCGACGTCGCCATACATGCGATATTTGTTATGTTGGAGTGCCCTATCGCTGCAGACATGAACGCCACGACGAGAACTGAGTCCAGAAATAAGCCAGTACTGCTTTTCTCGGCAACGCATTATGACCAAGTTCGCTAGGTTGTTGATCAACTCCTAACCAAGCTTCGTTGTTGCGTCCTAGGATAACATGTCTTACGATAATAATTATCTTTGCTTTGCAGTTCCTAACAAGATACTGATTGTATCGGACCTTGCGCTCGTTCGCTGAATTGGAACACACGTCGCACGGTTTTCAAATGTTATTGATAACGCGGAGATCGGAGAAATACCGGTTTTCTGCATAAACACGAAAATACCCCAAAAACTGCATTCACAACCCCATTACAAAATCGCGAGTACAACTCTTGGAAACATTAAATTATCAACATTGCGAAGACTCTCAAATATCAATCACGGCAGCCAAATTATTATCGTACCAATACCGTAGTACAATTAGCGCAATCCAAGATATTGCAATGTAACAATTCATTAGGAAGGCACAATTTTCGTTCTTGCAATCGAGAATATCCTAGCTACAGATAAAATGTAGGATTAATAGTCCTATGTTACTAAGGATGTTTGCAGCATTTTTACACAACCGGTAGGCTACTTCGTTTGAGGTAGATCTTATTATCCCAATAGTGATAAGTAGTGGGTGAAACTGAGAAATAGAAATGACAGTTTGAACGCAGATTATCTTAAAAAACTTAAACTATTCTTAAACTTTTGTCACAGGCTGTACAGTACAATACTTCTCATGGTAAATGAAGGTTTCGGCAACATAGATTCAGCTCCCATCATCCTCAGTGTATGATAGGAAGTACAAAACTGTAACAAACTGGATTACAGTACTGTATAAAATTCTTACCAAAGGCTAAACAATAACCCAGGCAATCAGCAAAACTAAGTTAAACGATTATTACGTAATAAAAAATTATCAAGCTAAAAGCAAAGTAAAATTAGCAAACAAGCAGAGATGGCGTGGAGTCACTTCTAAGAAAAGGCTTATGTCGTTGAATAAAATGTGATTTCAAGATATGCAATCTCACTAAAATGCTTTGGCTTAATTTTTCCTTTTTAAACATCATTTTTATTGTTTGAAACAATAAGAGCTGGAACCAAGTTCTGAAATTTTGCTAGTTGCAATTAAAACGTATCTGTCGAAAATAGACTACCAAATTAAACAAAATATGGAATTCGAGAAGGGGTGAACTTCGGAAGACGTTGATCGTTGATGGTATGGTACCGCACATTAGCAGGAATGCATTGAGAATTGAAAGCAGACACCTGCAAATCGCGAAGCATTGCCCTGTACTTGTTTCTGTCTTTATAGATATCTCTATCGGCTGGTGTTGCAGCCATGTCTGCTCCCAAAATTATCTGAATCTCACTCGTTTCTTGCATGTTACAACGTCTATCGTTTTGTTGCTTCTTCCTTTTCTCGAGTTGTCCGACTATACTGCACTTAATTATCCTGTTTTGTGATAGCTTTGAGAAAAGCTGTTTTTGCAGAGGGCTTTTACGAACATATAAACTGTTGTATACGATAGCTTTGAAAAAGTATATAGTTTTTTTCTCCCGAAAGCTTTTCGTGATGCCCTCTTCGGTGGGAAACGCTTCAAATTAAGTAGTGTTGAACCGAAAAGCAGACCAATTATAGAGATTTCGGACTTTTTTTATTCTTTTATTGATGGTACGGAAATAAAAGACACTACTACTATACAAAACTCCAAAAGATGAGACGAAAAAAATTGAAGAACTAACTTTTTGATGTGGAAGCTTGTAGAGACTGACAAAAACTTTTGAAATTTTTGGTTCATTGTTGAAACAAGTTATGAAACAGACGTTTTGCAAAGGTATAAGAGAGCATCTTCACGAAAAGCTTAACAACATATTCCATAACTTCTTCAACAGCATTTTCAGAAAGTGTATGACCTTCATGACAAGATATTTCTTCTAAATATGAATTATAATGAGCATGAGAAAGAATCGCTGAAACTACATTAAAAAAATCTATTTTATTCCCTGGCTTGAATGTTTTACGACTACATTTAAAGGTGTGTTTACCGATACGCGGCAAGCGGCAACGCGATTACCTAATTTTTTTGTTTATTTCATTTTGGCGTTGAACTGGTGGTGCGGTAACGCCATAAAAACCACGCGATATCAAGGAATTGCACCTGTACAATTTTTACAGCTTCATCGCCCGGTATTAAAAAAATGTTTGAAGTAATCTTGACGACAGAAATGAGACAATGCACGTGTGATTGTTACGACATTATTGAACAATTATCTTGTTTGACGCAGGCTAGCTAATTTTATATCGCGTTAACGCTGGCCAGTATAATTTGTAATGGTAACCGCATTGCCGCGTGCCGCGTATCGGTAAACACACCTCAAGATAAACAGTGTTAAGTAACGAAACAAAACTCTCATTTGGATAATAAAGTGAACCTTCTTTTTTTTCAAGTGCTTTAACCAGTTTTCATGTTGATGTTCGCTTCGTCATAATCTCTACAATAGAAGATGCAAAGGCAAACTTTGATTTTGCTTTGTACAACACAAAACCTCCCAAATACTCAATTGCATCAGCTTCAAACTGAGTTATCGCAGCAATGCAGTTTTCATCAGCATCATTTGAATTCCAGTTGCAAATTATATTTATGATATCTAAGAAATTGCTAGAGGCTTCTGCTTTCATGATACTACTACCATCATCAAAAAATGACTTTGAATCACAACAACTTTGGGTAAAAAAATTTACAACATTATCTTTATTATATGTCACAGCAAATGCTTGAACCAGCTTCTGCAATTTAATTCTGCCACTTCCACTTAGAACATATTTATCCAAAATAGACTTCCAAATTTGCGCAAACATGCTGTTCGAGGAGGGGTGAACTCCTAAAGATGTTGATGGTATATCAGCAGTTGGATCAGAATCAATTTCTATTGTCAGCAGAGCTTGTGGAATATTAGCAGGAATGCATTGGAAATCAAAATCAGACACTTGTGTCATGCCAAGCATTTCGATGTATTCAAAAATTTTGAGAAATTAGATGAAGAAAAATTGGGAAGCATAACAGTTAGGAATGGGATTTCGGGACTAAATTAAAAATCCCGGGATCGGAATTTTCCCGGGATTTCCGATTAATAATCCCGGGATTTCTCGGGATTGACAATGGAATGAAATAAACGACTCTACTGTAAATAAACAAAGTTTATTTACTATAATAATGGCGCAAAAACAACAACGCATCAATAGTGTTGTCATTCAGACGATTTCTGATTTTGCTCACAAACGAGCCAAGAGCTGAAAACACGCGCTCGGCTTCGACCGACGTTGGTTTGATAATTTTTAAAGCTGCATACAGATTATTTGGCCTTGTATTAGTGACTTCGTAGAGCCTCATCTCTTTTTTCACAACTTAAAAGCTCACGTTATTGCATCGTTCTTCTTCGTTCTTGTCATCTGCAACGAAAGAACGCAGTTCTTGAGCTAAAGTCATTAGAGTTTGAGTTTCTTGGTCAGTATCACTTGTAATAACTTCATGCTCTTCGTTAGAGTCAACTTCATCAGATTCGTTGGTGGCAAACAATCTTTGTAGCAGTCTTGTAGCCATCGCAGTAATTTTTGGGCGACGTATTTTGTGTCCAAGATGATCTTCAGGTTGATTAACATACGATGATTTCTTCAGGTATTCGAAAAGATGCATGAGTTTGTCGTTCCGACGTTCATTGACTCGAGCGCTAAATCTTTCGATTAAATTTTTGCTAATGCTTGATTGTAGTTCACCAAGTTTCTTCAATACAAATGCAATTACCTTTTCTGACAGCAACAAGTCTGCATCCTCGCTAGCTAGAGCATCAACAGCAGCCTTAAAAGGAGTAAGAGCTTCACACATCTCTTTTATTTCTTTTATCTCTTTTTCAGATACATCAAAGTTAGCATCAAGCTGCACCACAGCCATTTTAATTTCTTTTTGAAGCTCGTAAAATCTTTCTAGCATTGCCAATAAACTATTCCACCTCGTTTTGCAATCTAGAAGAAGCATCTTTTCTCTTCCTAAATTCTCCAGAATATAGGGCTGGAGATGGCCATCATTCTTCACTGGTGATCTCCGAAAAAGCTTCACAATTTTTCGAACTTTTTTCACTACATCTTGTAGATTCGATGCCAAAGGAACAGCTTTATTTTGTTCTTCCTTCTCAGAATTATCGTCACCTTCAGCAAAGAGTCGTTTTCAGTGTCACTTTCGCAATCACTCAGAAGACAAATGAAATTTCACTCGGCTTTTGCATCTGTGTTTTTTTGTATAGAACATCACAAACAGCTAAATGAATAGCATGGGCGTAACAGGTTACATGTTCAGGACAAGTGTCTTTTCCAAATTTAACCATAAGACTTGCACCATCCGTAACAGAAGCTACAACATCTTTGTTCAAGTCCAGACCAAACAATTGCAATCGTTCTTCAACCAGTTTAATTGCCTTTGTTGCATTCAAGCTGCCTTGAATGCGAATCAATCCTGGAGAACGAAAACCATCTTGAAAATGTACATTAATGTTCATGTATCGACGATTTCTCATGGAAGTTGCCTCATCAAAAGTGATCGAGAAGCGGCCATCTTTTAGTTTGATTGCATTAAGTTTTCCTCGGATAGTTTTTACTATATTCTCCCTGTGCTTCATCACCAAATCTCGAACCTCTTGGTGTGATCTTGGCAAATCATATCCATCAGCTTTAAACGCTCGGTGTAGTCGTTCGCTTGTGGCAATTTGATTAAACGTAAGTCCATCTAGAACGGTTGATTTACCAACCAATTCACCGAGACTCTGCTTTTCTGGTTTAAAAAAAGAATCAATCTTTAACATTTTATTTTTTGGCTGATTTACTGTAGCATCTTCCAACCTCCGGCTTGATTTTATTGCGATTTTATGTTGCGATTTCAAATGCGCTATTAATCCCTTCGTACTTGATCCAGCAGCTTTTAGGATTGCTTGGCACAGTTTGCACTTAGCTTTTTCAGTAGTTTTGCAATATGTAAAGTTTTGCCATACCTCAGATTTTCTTGATGATCCAAGTTCGACATTTTGAATAAATTTGATATAAGTCTCAGTTCTCTGTTTAGAACTGTCTTTAAACCACTTCTTGGTGCGACACAATGGCTTGTTACCATTTAAATTGCATTTAGCTCAGTTGCTAAGCGCACGCTATCGGTGCGGGAGGTCTGGGGTTTGATTACCGGGCTGGTCAAATCGACACAGCGTCGCCAACGACTCGCCATCGTTGCGACGTTTCTTCGGAGCTGTGTTGCCCAGGCGCTAAGCCGCGGAGATGGGCCCCGCAACTCGTTACACGCTTCGGCGTAATACAACGAGTATAATGAAGATTTGATTTGATTTTGATTTACAATAAAAAAACTCAAAATTAGCGAAGCAACAAAGAAAGCTCGCTGCGGGAGTCAAACAACTGGAGTAAAAGACATCAAAGTGATTCAGTGCGTAAAAGACTCAACATCAAAGAAAGCAGTTCGCCGCGGGACACCTTAGAATTTATTGACCTGAGAAATTTATGATGCATCTTGTTATTGTTAAGGAATAATGATGCAATAGAAGGAGATTATTTGTCCATTGTTTCGACAATACGAACCACCTGATAAGTGATAGCTACTTTGAATACGAAGCGCTAATGTCAGCACATGATAATTGTACAACTTTGTAATCTCGGGATTTTGCGGCAAAAATCCCGGGAACGAGATTGGAAAAAATTGGTTGAAATCCCGGGATTTCGGGATCGGGATTTCTCGGGGTCCCAACCCTAATAACAGTGAACTGTAGAAAAATGAAATATCTCACTAGAGAACTCGATAATTTGCAGTCAGAGCTTGATTACTAATTTATTAGCAAGAAAAAAACTATATAGGCTAACATTGGAATTAAAAAAATGTATATTATAGCAAATCTGAAACAATACACAAAGCAGCTGAAGGAACAAATAGTCTACAATGTAATTTATGTGATTGCCTTTGGATGTTGCTAGAAGAATTGTTGTCAGTGAAATATGTAATCGGGTTTATTTAAATCCATTGCGAGTTGTCATTTATTACAGTTTAAAAACATGTTAGTAATGTAACTAATGCAATTAATTTTGTTTTTATATGAATTGTAGCATTAGCTAAGCAGCTAGACAGTTTCCAGGTATCGCCATCTGCCAGTCAAAGTTGTTGTAATGATTGTAACTACGTACCAGGGAGTCGAACCGTTTGATTTTTCCGGTTCAGGTTCGGTTTGGGTTCAACAGCGATTTCAAATTTCGGTTCAGTTCCGGTTAAGGTTCAGATAAATTGAAACGGTTCGGTTTGAGTTCGCTCCAGCAAAAATATTTTAAAACCGGTTTATAAAGTTCCGGTTCAGGTTCACAGTAAAAAATGGTATAGTTCTCGTAACACAATTTAAAAAATGAAACGTACAACGCAATTTTTCTTTGCATTGACAGGCCAATATAATGTATAATTTTAACTTGCAGTAAGGCCAGTAGAGATGTGCCGAGTCGAGTCCGAGTATTAATTGATACTCTACCGAGCATTAAAGCATTATCATTTTGACCTTTTTTTTACTCTGCACCCGATTTTCGTTACGGACGTGATGATCTTTTTTTTGCCCTTTACCTGATTTGGAGTTCATATCTTGACGTCGCAGAATAGATAATCGGCCGAGTAAATGTGAATACTCGTTACTCGGCGAGTCCGAGTAATTTTCCTTGAGGCACATCCCTAAAAACCAATTAATGGTAAAAGACTTTTTCACCATGCATAGATTATTTACTTAAGTGACTACTAGTTTGAATTCAAACCAGCTTCAAAGTGACGCGTGTTACGTCACAAAGCAAACCTCTTTTTTCAATCGGTTCGGGTTCGGTTAAGGTTCTCAAGTACTCAAATTATTCGGTTCAGTTCCGGTTCGCTCTTTGCGATTTTGAAAAATACGGTTCGGTTTCGGTTAAGGTTCGACAAAAATAGCTTAAAACCGGTTTATAAAACTCCGGTTCGGGTTCGGTTCGACTCCCTGCTACGTACATAATATTGCGCTTAGAAGCGAATGTAGTACAATAACTAAACTGACTTAGGTTCCAAGCTACATAATCTGCTTAACCAGTCATAAAGAGTATATACCGACACAGAAGAAAATGCAGTTGAGAAAAAAATGCTCAAGAACTCTTCTGCAGACTATTGGTGCCTATATTTGCAGTAGGAATTGATTGCAGTAGAATTATGAGTTACGCATTGTAGGATGTGAGAGAGGTGACTGTAAGTTATCCACAACCTCTTATTAAAAGCATTAACCAAGCTAGTTTAGGCTACTCAGCTTACCTATTACCCAGTTACAGGTACTGTACCAGTGTGCGTTACGGTAACTAACAACAAGGAACATATCGTCTAGGCAATAGGCTAAAACAGCAGGCCTAGGCCTAATGATGTACCACATGTACGCTACCTGGTAGCAACACAGTAAATAGGTACAATTCAACTCAGCTTTGTCGTGATTTTTGTGTAAATCAGCCTAAACCTTGAAGCATCATTGACTACTGTTACGGCACCTTTGCTCTGTGCAGTTGCGCCATACAGGCTGATTTATTTGCACTAAGCTAGGCTTATACAGCGCACATGCACATTAACTAAGTCATATTTATTGTATTTCCAAACTAGTTTACATCTCTGCTTGCTCAATAAATAGGCTAATCTCAGCAAAAGTACGATTTGTTTTACAGACCAGTAAATTATGTGCCTCTCCTATGGATTGCCACCTTAACGTGGTGGGGAGGTTTGAGTTTTCAATGATCCTTAGAGCAACGCCGTCGGTAGTGTTTAATCACTTCCATCAGGGTCACCCATGGCGGTAAGGTCGAAGGAGAGAAACAGACCAAGTAGCAATCCAATGCTGTAGCTAAATGGAAAGTTGTAATAACAATATTCATGCTGCATCGGACGGCGCGCAGGATAAAAAGGTCCGCGTTCGAGTTTTAGGCAGAGGGACTCGTTCGAAAAATAAGCTACAGTCTCCCCCACAGGCTGACCGTCACCGGAAACCCACCAACGCAGTCGCTAAGCGTTTGGGGAGGCAAATGGGGGCAGCGCACAGAAAACGTACTCGAGTTGGACCAAACTGCCGGGATCTAGCTATCGGGAACTGGAACGTTTCGTCACTGACAGGAAAAGAGCAGGAGCTTGTTTGCGAAGCCCAACAGTATCGCCTTGATGTTGTGGGAATTTCATCAACAAAGCGCCGGAGTTCTGGAACTGTCGAGTTGAACGATGGGTGGAAAATTTTCTACTCAGGTGTTGATGCAGCAATGTCTGCTCAAGCTGGCGTTGGCTTACTTGTGAGCCCCAACATAGCTGAATGTGTCGTTGACTGGGTACCACTAGGAAGAAGGGTTTGTCTTCTAAAGCTAAGGCTGCAGGAGCGATCTCTGTGTATATTGCAGGTGTACGCACCTAACATAGAATCACAGTACGAAGCCTTTCTGGAGGAAGTTGAGGTTGCATTGGGAAAAGCAACTTCATCAGAATCCCTTGTCCTTTTGGGCGATTTCAATGCACATGTGGGCATCGACAATGCAACCTGGAAAGGTGTTATTGGGCAACATGGTGACCCTGACATTAACAAGAACGGAAGGTGTTTATTGCAGTTCTGTGCCACCAATGGGCTGTGCATAATGAACACATTTTTTCAGCACAAAAGAATTCATAAGTACACCTGGTACAGAGACTCTCTGGGACAACGCTCCCTGATTGATTTTTGTATCGTTTCGGCGGACTTGTTTTCTACCGTGTCTGATGTCCGTGTTAAAAGAGGGGCTGAGTTGTCAACTGATCACCATCTAGTTGTCTGCACTTTGAAAGCTTTGAAACCCTGGAAAAAACGAAAGACTTTTCGACCACGAGAAACTTATCGAATCAAATGGGAATCATTGGCTGACAAAGAGGTACGAACTGCATTTGCAGACAACATTGCATCAAAGTTCAAAGAACTTCCGACCTCTACTGAAGACATTGAAACTGAGTGGTGTTTGTTTCGAACAGCAGTCATTACGTCCGCTACTAACTGTTGTGGACGTAAGCGTGTTGGAGGGACGAAGAGTAGCGAGAAAAGAACTCCTTGGTGGAACCAAGAAGTTAAAGAAGCTATTCGTGCGAAAAAAGTGGCCTATAAGGCCTGGCTTGCAAATAAGTCATCACTTGAACTTCGTTCGCAGTACTCTGAAGCACGTAAGACGGCAGCCACAAAAGTTAAACTGTCTAAGGAAAGGGCCTGGAAGGAATTTGGAGAAAGGTTAGACGATGATTTCAAAACGGCAAACAAAGTGTTCTGGCAGACCATTCGCCGTTTGCGTGGAAAAAGATCTCGAGCCGCTCTCTTTATCGAAGATTCAAATGGTGTGACTCTGAAAGATCAAGATGCTATTTTGAATCGGTGGAGAGAGTACTTTAGTGATCTTTTAAACCCAGTTGATGCTACACCGATACAAATTCACGAAGAACAGGTTGGGGAAGATATTCAGATAACCGAAGCAGATGTGAATGCAGTAATCAAATCATTGAAAACTGGAAAAGCACCTGGTGAGGATGATATCAGACCTGAAATGTTAAAAGCAATGAACATACATGGTGTTCGTTGGCTGACTCGTGTTTGTAAGGTGGCGTGTAGTACTGGGCAAGCACCAAAGCAATGGCAAACTAGTGTGATAATACCTATCCACAAGAAAGGAGACAAGAGAAAATGCACCAATTATAGGGGCATATCTCTCATCAGTGTCCCGGGTAAGGTCTATGCCAAATGCCTTGAAAAGAAATGCCGTGAAATAGTCGAGCCTAAGCTAACAGATGCTCAGTGTGGCTTTCGTCCTGGCCGAAGCACAATGGATCAGATCTTTGCCTTGCAGCAAATCTTTGAGAAGTCGTGGGAATATGCAAAAGAGGTCAATGCATGTTTTGTTGATCTTGAAAAAGCATATGATCGCATTCCTAGAGACAAGCTTTGGGCGGTGCTGTTGCAGTATGGCATTGATGGCCAGTTACTAACTGCCATTAAGTCGCTGTACATGCATTCCGAGATCTGTGTTCGTGTTAACAGTGCAACGACGAAACCTTTCAGAGTAAGTGTGGGACTACGGCAAGGCTGCTCTCTTTCACCTATTCTGTTCCTTATTTATATGGATAGAATAGTTAAGAACAGTGAGTCTTGTGGCGGAGTAAAGATCGGTGAATGCACTGTACAACGTCTGTTATTTGCAGATGATCTCGTGCTACTCGACTCTACCCAAAATGGTCTCCAGCAAGCTCTTGACAGGTTTTCGGATGCATGCTCTGTTGCCGGAATGAAAATCAGTACAACAAAAACAGAAACCATGTGCCTGTCCAGACAACCAAAGCAGTGCTCTCTCCAAATTGATGGAGTACCACTAAAACAGTCAGAGAAATTCAAGTACCTCGGCGTCTCATTCACAAGTGACGGCAGACAAAATAGCGAATTGGATATCCGCATCGGAAAAGCAAGTGCAGTAATGCGCCAGCTTCACCGATCTGTGGTACTGAAACGGGAGCTTTGCACCAAGGCAAAGCTATCCATTTTCAGATCGGTCTATGTTCCTATTTTGACTTATGGCCATGAGTGTTGGATCATGAATGAGAAAGTGAGGTCTCGAGTTCAAGCAGCCGAAATGGGATTCTTGCGAAGAATTAGCGGTTTGATCTTGTTGGACAAGGTTAAAAGTGCAGATATTCGTGAATCTCTAAACATCGAATCGCTGCTTCTCCGACTAGAAAGATCGCAACTGCGTTGGTATGGACATGTGACACGAATGCCCCAGGAAAGAACAGCCAAAAAACTGCTCTGTTCAACACCGATTGGTCGAAGGCCTAGAGGCCGTCCCAGAACTCGATGGCGAGATTACGTAGAAGATCTTAGTTGGTCTCGCCTTGGCATCCCAGCAGAGCATCTATCCTTTGTTGCAGAGGATCGAGATGCTTGGAGGCTCCAACTTGAGCTGCTGCCCCCGCGACCCCCCAAGGATAAGCGGGTCCAGAAAATTGATTGATTGATTGATTAAATTATGTGCAGAACTGCACTTCATCAACAGAATCCGTTTCAATTCTGAGTCGCCTCAGTCAAGCGTGACGTAGGAGTCACGTGATGTAGTTTGCTAACCCCTGTAGAGAACTCTTGTGCAACATACAAAACATATTTAATCAAAGTAAAAAGATTACAGAATAAAGCGATTCGAGCTGTCACTAAAACAAAGTACATTGAAAGTATCACACCTCAATACAAGAAATTGCAAATACAGTGGAATTCGGTTAATGAATCCACGGTTAATAAATCCAGCCGCTTATTACATCCAATTTGCTTGGAACGGAATCGTCCCAATCCTTTCCCGTTATAAAAACTTCGGTTAATAAATCCAAGCGCCGCTTAATACATCCAGTTTACGTGCTTTATGCAGTCAAATTTTTCTTCATTATGTGTTAATAAGTACGTACAACATTGGATTATCAGTTTCGTATGGACAAGTACGTACATGCCCTAGTGTACTGGTAGGCCTAATCAAGCAGACTAATTGAACGCCAGTCGTAGGAGTGTGCAAAATCAGACTGAGGAAGAATTCACTGAGAATCTTGTTTCAATGATACAAAACCAGGATGGATTTGTTGAAATTTCTGATGACGAAGATGATGATAATGATGGTTCAGAAGAAGAAACGCCATCAGCAGCAGAGATGCGGAAATGTTTTCGTCGCTTGGCCCTGGGGCTAGAGCGTACTGGGTTTACGAAGATGGACATGCTTTGTGATATGAAAGAAGAAGTGGATGGCCATCTGAGGAAAACATTTCCACCGAAGCAAACTTCATTGCGCAGATTTTTCTGTATCGAATAAATATTGAAAAAATACTATATTTTGTGCATTTTTACCGCTGCAGGGGGATATCCACATTGGTGAGATGCATTTTTAGGAAACGCCGTTTATTAAAGCCGCCGCATATTAAATCCAAAACCGGCTGTCCCGAGGTGGATTTATTAACCGAATTCCACTGTATTAAAGCTAGATGATTTATTTATCTTTGAAATTGCCAAATTAATGTATCTTTTTATTCATAACAAAATGCCTGATAGATTTAAACACTACTTTACGTATTCTATCGATGTATTTTCCCACACTACAGGTAACTCCAAAACAAACCAGTCGTTATACTTGACTCACTATCAACTAATAGAACACAACGTTCGTTTAAATACTTGGGTGTTAAGATATGGAATTCTATTCCTCAAAACATCACGCAACATTCTACGTATCGAAATTTCAAAAATTCGTACAAATATTACCTTATTAGTGATTACGGATAACGTGCTTGGTATGTTATTGCTATTACTTCAATTGACACTACAGTATTGTGATTATACAGCTAACTTTTAATCGAAAAAATATTCCATTCCTGGCGTAACTAAGGCTTTTGATATTTATGTGGGCTATTCAATAATTGCAATAATAGGGCTGCTGCTTGACTTGAAGACCTATGGTCAGTGGTGAAAGTAAGCCGGAACGGTCCGGTACGCCGTTCCGGTAAAAGATTTGCTGCCGGAACGCCGTACCGGTAAAAGATTTTAAATCTAAATCCAGCCTATTGCTCATTCCACAAGTCAAATCACACAAAAAAAAATTCAAGAATTACTTTTATTAAATAAATTTATTTTTGTATAGCATTAATTTCAAAACTTTTCATCGAAATCAAAATTCTTTAATGCGAACAGCCTTTGGGAATAAGAAATGCGAACGTAAGCTAAACAACTGGGTTTGTTTGAGGGTTTCGTCTGCAGCCAAAAAATTCTCATAGTTTTCTAGGATACGCCTAGACTAGGCATTTTTTTTTAGAGAAGTTTGGCTACATTGACGCGAAAAGTGGTATTTTTATGAGAGGAATGAGGGCTATTTGGATTATGGCAGCAGAGATGGAAAAATTTATTCAGTGGTTAGAGCAAATCAGCACGAAGTGTGACATCACAATCTGAAATTTTCCTTCGCGCAAATGATTGCCTCATATTAATGACGACGTAACCCAAGGGGTTACTACGGTACGGTTCGGTACGGAATTACGGTACGGTTCGATTTTGGCAAAAAGTACGATACGGAATTACGTACGGAATTTTTTGGAAAAGTACGATGCGGTACGAAAATACGGTATCATATTTTCCGTACCGTACTCTTTCCGCACTCCAGTAATACACGCTTTGCACTTTTGCTTCCAAGCACTGCACTTTTCCTTTTTCGCACTTTTCCTTCTTGTCTATAACTTTATCGCCGCTCACCACCAGTCACCCCTCGCAATTTTAAATAACAATAATGTGAACAAGGTACTGTAAAATGTTATGCCGTAATTATAATTCGATGGTTCAATCATGATCCTGCATAGCGAAGTCTTCATCTAATCGTCTTGCCAATAGGCCTATTATATTGTTCGAAGTTTATTACCGGTAGTTTGACGAGTTCCTATCAGTAATGGCAGAAGATTGATCTATTGGTTTTTACCATGGGTCGTTCGAGGAATTTCACTTGAAATAAATATTTTAGTATTGGGGTTGATTTTCTTGCTTGTAAGATTGAGACGTGTGACTATAAATAAAAGCCTAAAAACGGTTTAGAGGTCCATGTTACGCCTTTAATTGGACATCTGACAACTTTTCAGATGAAAACTTTTAAACTTTTGAACTACGCTATTAAACTAACTTTTTTGAACTTTTGAATTTTCCTGATTAGCAGGCCGAAACCGAAACTTTTGGAATAATAATGTTGGTGCAAGCAAACTTTCGCTGGACATAAGACCAACCTCGCCTCCACGTGGTGTCCGGTGGAAACAACATTGTAATGTTGGCTAAAGAGGCTCTGGCATTTTTACTTTTTATGTTTGCCAACTTAGTCTTAGCAACGGCCTTACTTGTTGAATTCGCTCCTTGAAGCATTTCGGCTTCTTTTCCTGGCGGAGGAGAAGTCGAGCTGTGAGGGAGGGAGTGGATAAATCAGGTTTGGCATTAGCGAGGATGCGGGTGGTAGGCACCAAAAATTGTTTATATGGGACATGTCAGGATTGCGTGACTGGAACTCGGATGATTGCAATGGAATCTCATAGTTGTAGAGGGTACCGGTCTAAAACGCGCACCGTACCGCGGCCGCAAGATAGTTCAGAGGCCCGCCCCTGATCTAGCCAATTGGGGGGGCTGCCTCTGTCAGCTTGTGGAAATCTCCATGCAATTGTAGCTCCAGTTGGCGACTGGGAGGGGGCCTGCAGTTGTATTGGGGGGGCATTCCTGAGGCCACTGCACAGAATGACAAGTCCATTGCACATAGTCGCCTGGGTCCAGCTGCGGGACTTGACGTGGTCTAATAACAATTTTTTTTTTTTTTTCTTCAAATCTGGTCTTTAGGTTTTTCCCAGTTATAAAGAAAAACCCAAACTTTATGAATGAAAAACAAACGAAAAAAGAAAACAGTACGGTTTGTTCCCCTAACAAGGAAAGAACCACTGTCGCAGCGAACAGTTCTTGAACTATTCAGCGGCAGTGAGAGTACACAGCTAGTCAAAACCTCTACTCCTGCAAGGGTTGAGGTGGAGACAAGTGCGAAAAAATTGCCTTCAGCCTGGACTTCTCTTCTGTTGGAGGAGAAGCCTCTGGCAAATCAAGAGGCAACAGTTTCAGCGGCATTGTCGATTGAAAAGTCGAATACCGCTCAAATATCTGGTTCGCTCACTCAGAATCCATCGATGTCTCTGGACGTTGGTAGCACGTCTGAGTGGCGTCGAGGAAAAAATTATGAAAGAAATCAGAAGCGGAAGCAGCGAGGATGGTTGTGGAAGGGGTTAGAGGGTTTGAACATCACTAACCCTGGAGATAATCTTCAAACTGCCTGCAACTCTGCATCAACGAAAAGGTCGATGGAGTCTTCTAGCACTCAATCGAGAACGTCAGAGATGCTTCGGAAGGAGCTGAGGAGCCTCAGAACCTTGATCAGGGTTCGAAGGCAACCAGTTCCTACTAAAGTAGACTGACAATCAATACCTTAGAGCAAAATTGTTGTATTTTCAAAATTCATACCGTGTATGAGTAATAGATCTGCAACAAACGCTTTAAGTAATCAAAAACAAATTCCAGCACGAAAAACCAAGTCGAATGGATTTGAATGCTGGCAGATTAATCTTCACAGAAGTAAGGCCGCTAGCTATAACTTATGTGAAGTAACAAAAAACATTCGTTCAGGTATAGTCCTAATTCAGGAACCCTGGACTTATGGAGGTGCAATCAGAAGTAAACTCAGGGGATGGAAACTTTTTCAAGGTAATGAAAAAGATAAACGTCCCCGAGCATGTATTTATGTCACTTCTGATATGACATGCTCTCTCATACCACAATTTTCTAGCGAAGATGTGGTAGCAGTGAGAGTTAAAAATGTAAGACGAGAAGGAGATAGCTTTGTCTTTGTATCGGCTTACATGGCTTTGGAAGAACCAGCTCCACCAGTAATTCTGAAAGAGCTGCTGTCATTCAGTGACAGAGATAAAATTCCTACCGTTATAGGAAGTGATGCAAACGCACATCACACAGTATGGGGCTCCTCCAACGTCAATACAAGAGGTATGGATTTGCTTATGTTCTGTGCTAGTGCGAACTTGCACATCTGTAATGTGGGCAGTAAACCCACCTTCAGAACGAGAAAAAGAGAAGAAGTGCTAGATCTGACTCTAATAAACCGAAATGCTGAGAACTGTATAAGTGACTGGCATGTCAGTGATGTGCCATCCTTTTCAGATCACATGTACATTAGGTTTAGAGTTCAAAGTGGCACCAAAAGAACAAAAATGATCAGGAACGTTAGACGTACTTGCTGGAATAAGTATGCAAACGAACTTGGTCACAGGTTGCATGATTTGAATAGTACACCAGTTAGCATATCATCAGTAGATGATATAGAAAAACTGGCATCAACTGTTCAATCACAGATAATAAAATCTTACAATGTATCTTGCCCTCAGCGTAAGATCCGTCGTAAAACTGAAAATATTTGGTGGAATACAGAGCTAACCTGTCTCCGCAGAGAGGCTCGTAAAGCCCAACGTAAAGCCATCAAATCAAAACTTGGAAGCGATTGGGAAGCTTTTAAGCAGGCCCAATTGATTTTTAAAAATGCCGTAAGAAAAGCCAAGAGAGATTCTTGGCGTCTTTTTACGGAATCGATGAATAGCCACTGTGCAACCGCTCGGCTGGCTAAAATTATGCGTCGAAACGAAACGGTGCAACTAAGCAACGTTTTAAGACCTAATGGTCAATTCACCGAATCTTCTGTTGAGACTATGAATTGCCTTTTAGACACCCTAGCACCGGGAAGTCGAGAGGTAAACTATAGTAAAGCAGCAGAAGAACCAAATGATAACACTGTTGTGTTACCAATGCACGACGAAATTGTTAGCTCCATCTGTTCACTTGAAAAGATGGAAAGAGCAATAAACGAATTTCTGCCATTTAAGGCGCCGGGACCAGACGGTATTTACCCGGTGCTACTACAAAAAGGCTGGAATAGTATTAGAAATATATACCAAACCATTTTCCAAATGTGCTTGAAGTACAGCTATGTGCCGAAAGTATGGAAGGAAGGGACTGGTATCTTCATCCCTAAACCCGGTAAAGAAAACTATCATGAAGTTAAGTCTTTCCGGATGATCACTTTAACTTCCTTTCAACTTAAATGGTTGGAAAGGTTAGTACTGTATCATTTTAATGATGATTCTAATTTGCAAGCAAGGTTTTCTGCGTTCCAGTATGGATTCAGAGCAGGAGTTTCAACTGAAACTGCACTGCATGAATTTGTACGACGCATAGAACTAAGCTTGGCAAAGAAAAGAACAGCACTTGGGATATTTCTGGATATTGTTGGTGCTTTTGATAATATCACACATAGTGGCATCGCCGATGCTCTGCAAGAATTGAAGGTGTCGCCTTTTCTCGTCCATTGGATTGAGAATTTACTGAGACACCGCACAGTTCAAGTAGAGCTAAATGGTGAAAAGATTAAAAGAGAAGTAGTAAAAGGGAATCCCCAAGGTGGTATTTTGTCCCCTTTTCTATGGAACTGTGTATTAAACTCCTTGTTGGTAGACCTACGCAACAGGGGTTTTCATGTACAAGCCTATGCCGATGATGTAGCAATTTTGGTCACTGGCACCAACATGCTGTGGATCAAAGGTAGGGCTCAAAAAGCGCTAAATATTGCAAGAAATTGGGCTCATAATCAAGAGCTTCAATTCAGCAGTAAAAAGACTGAAATAGTTCTGTTTACTAACAAAAGGAAGCCGGATTTTGGAACCTTGCGTTTAAACGGACGCCAGCTAGAAATTTCCAAAGAAGCAACACTACTAGGTGTAACCCTTGATAGTAAGCTTACCTGGAAACCTCACATAACACGTATTGCTCGCAAGGCGACTGCGGCGTTATTACAATGCAGACAAATAGTGGGCAAAGCGTGGGGATTAAATCCCAACAACATGCGATGGATATACACTGCAATGATACGGCCTGTTATCACATATGCGTGTACATCCTGGGTTGGTGGACTAAATAAAAAATATCTAGTGAAAAAGCTTGCTAGAGTACAAAGACTAGCTTGTCTCATGATTTCTTCAGCATTCCCCAGTACCCCCACAGGTGCTCTGGAAATGCTGTTGAATATCATGCCAATTAATGAATTCATATTGTCAGAGGCGCTAAAAGGTTCATACAGGTTATCCCGTGTGGGCCTTTGGTCAGCCATGACAATCGGATCAACAGGGAAAACTAAAAGTCATGTTGACGTATGCAATGAAGCAAAGGAAAACTTGTCTTTGTTGAGCATGCCCGCAGATTTGATAAACAAAACAAAGGTATTTGGAAAACAGTACAATTGCCTTGTTTTAGAACGCAAGGACGCAGTGCAGTTTGAACGTGCTTTAGAACAAAGCATGATCAGATGCTACACTGACGGGTCCAAATTGAATGGAAGAGCCGGTGCGAGTTTCTATATAGAATACCCATCAGGATCTCACACAGACCAAAGTTTTTTCCATTCGGGAAGATATAGTACAGTCTTTCAGGCAGAGGTCTTCGCTATAGCTGAAGTAGCGAAGAAACTGACCATGGAAAAAACTCTAAATGAAGAAATAATAATTTTAGTGGATAGCCAAGCAGCGATACTGGCAATCCAAAATAATACTGTAAAATCTAGTACAGTATTATCATGTATCAAACACCTAAATAAATTGGGTGAAGACAATCACGTCACTGTTGCATGGACGCCGGGCCACACCGGCATCCACGGTAATGAGAAGGCGGATACACTAGCTAAATCAGGATCAGCATTTAATTGCTTCGGCCCTGAGCCTTTTGTGCCAATCCCATATGCGAGCTGTCGCGCTGCAATAAAGGATTGGAGTGTTGAAAGATGGAAAACATCTTGGATAGAACGAAAGGACTGCCTGAGCACAAAAGAAAACGTGGAGTGGGCCTCGCCCCAATTCACTCGTCGACTTTTGAATCTCAACAGATCTAGATTAAATGAAGTGTTGCAAGTCCTCACTGGTCACTGCAACTTACAGAAACACAGGAAGACCACTGGACGTGACGACTCACCGACATGTCCAAAATGTAACCTGGAAGAAGAAACTCCAAATCACCATATTGGAGCATGTACTTATTACCAAGCCCTTCGAAGAAAGGTGTTTGGTAAAGAAAAAACCACAATAAAATCTGTGGTACAAAAGCTAAATATAAATCTGCTGGCTAAGTATTTGCAGCAGGCCGGAAGGCTTGCTGAATACGGCCAGTAGACTAATCTGAATAAAACAACAAAAAAAAAAAAAAAAAAAAAAAAGCGGTGAAAAATTGTAATGGGCCTAATTGATGGCCTACACAATGTGCCAGAGAGGTTTAAACGTTGTTGTTCCTCTTTGGCACCACCGCCCACTAATAATAATAATAATAAGCAAACTTTCATCTTCAAACAATATTTTGCAAGGCTTTTGATCTCAAAGTTAATGAAAAAAAGGAATAAGCATTAACAAAACGCTAACAGATGTTGACAAGCACTAAACGTTAAATTAATGGACAATTTAACGGAAGTTGATTTAGTTCCTTAATTTTGAAAATTTGTTTTAACGAATTAACCAGTTCATGATAAAGTCCTTAGTAACGAAATTGTGCCGATCTATGGAAAAAACAATTAATTATTATCGTAAAAGGAGGAAGCAGAAAAACAAAATACGAATCTGTAAATAGTGATCAGTTAATAGCGAACGTAACCTACTTTCTTTGAGAGAACAAAGCGTTTTTAGTGGAGGGGTGAGACCTCATGTTTTTGCAAACCGGTAGCCTGGGCCTTTGCTGCAAATATTCTTTGATTTATTGTTCTGATGCTTGAATACCGATACTATGTTTACTATGTGTAATATATTTATTGAGGTACTAAAACTCGGAAATTCGTCGGATGTGTAACCATGAGACGCACTGGAACACCCCCACTCCTCTTGCTGGATGAAAAACTTTTTAAAGGTTGTTACCTAAGGGCAAGCAAAAATGGGTCCCTTCGATCATAGCCTTTAAAACCGGCCGTGCCTTCCCCCGCCCCAAAGTTTTTGCTTTGTACTCTACTGATATAAAAAATAACCAGTAATGTTTGGTAGCCTATCAAAACAAAGTTTTGTTCAGCAGCTAAAATAAAAGGACGATAAATCTAAACTTTGACATAACAATTAATGGCAAAAGTTTCCTGCTGAATTTTGTTTACGTAAATTGGTTAAAAAATGTGGTACGAAAAGGTACGGTATTACAGTGCGGAAAAAATTCCGTACCGTACTGTTACGTACGGTATTTTTGCGAGGTACGAAATTACGGCACGGTATGTTTTTCGAGGAATATAGTGCGGAAAATAGTTTCGTACCGTACCACGTAGCAGACTTGGACAACTAGAAAAATTTCGGCTTTTCCAAATTAGATTGAATTAGAATCAGAGCTACACAGTTTTTCCAAATTAGATTAGAATTAGAGCTACACAGCTTTTCCAAATTAGATTAGAACTAGAATTAGTGAATTCGCAAAAACTTGGAAATGAAATCAACTTCCGAATTAAAATTAGAACGAATAAGAAATAGGCATACAGTAAACCCTCGTTTATCGCGGTTAATGCGGTCCAGACACCACTGCGATAAGTGAAAAACCGCGAAGTGGCGGTACTACACGAAAGAATTCTTGCCGCCTTTGGGCTGATAAAGGTTTACAGTACATGAACGCTTAGTTTTTGACACCTATTCGTACACATCAGTATTGATGAACGCTGCTTACGCCTACTCTTTCGAAAACTGAAGGATAAGAACACGGAAAACTAGAAATGTTTTCTGTTTTTTTAACGCCACCCAATACTGTACAGTATTTATAGTAATTGAGTAGGTACAGTAATGAGGCCTTCACGTTTGTTCGAGAAGAGCCTCATCATCAGATATCTGTGCAGACAATCAGTGATGTGATATGCACTATGCAGCCAAACAATTTAAAAAAAAAACAAAAAAAAGAAAACGCGATGCACTAAAGCCGCGAAGAGCGAGGGTTTACTGTACACGGTAATAAAAATCAAATTCAGTTTATATTAAATCGGAGTTCATTCTCATGAGCATCAGGATGGCAAATGTCTGGACGCCAAGATTGGCTCGTTTAGCTGTGTATAGTTCACCCGCATGACTGAAAACCCTTTCCGACGTAGCGGAGGTTGCAGTCATACCTAAAAATTCCTGAGCAGCAGCCTTCAGAAGAGGAAAAGCATTTTCGGTTTTCCAGTAAGTTAAAAAGTCGCTGTCCATACTCTGACGCTCTGTCGCGAAATATCTCTCAACTTCATTCTTTACAATACTTTCTTCGGTTAGCCCTGAATCAATCTTCCTCTTTTTTCTTGATGCAGTAGAAGGCATGAAAGAAAACAAGCCTGTGTTAACCATCTCTTTTTCTTCGGAGTCGGACGAGCTGCTGCTCTGGATGTTGTAGGAACTGGAAGGTCCTTCGCAGCTATTGTCTTCAATGGCAGCTTTTCTTTTCAGCAGCTCTTTCATCGAGTGTATCGAAGCTTCTTTCAGTAAGGCTTTCTTTTCGTCGGTTTGTAACCAGTCGGCTTTAAACCGTGGATCTAAAGTCGTGGCGAGTCAAAAATCTTCTTGATTGAGGTAAAGGTTCAGCCTCATGTTAACCTGATCAAGTAAGATACGAGGCAAGATTTGGCAGATGTGCAGTTTAAATATCATCTCTTCCATCGACTTTTTCAGGCCGATGACAACAGCACACACATTGCTGATTGTAACTTTGCTCTCTCCTTCAACTTGAGACATCGAGGCTTCAAATGGACTCAGCACGTCAACGAGTTCAGTGATGACAACAAGCTCCGCAGTGCTTAATCTTAGCGAGCTCTTTTCCTTCTCAGACTTTGACAATTCTCCAACGGCCACATTCAATACATCTTTGCCTGCCTTTGCAAATGACCGGAGCATTTTTAGAGACGAATTCCATCTTGTCTGGTTTTTTGTCAATATGTAAACATTATTCCAACGAAGAAATTCGCTTGCTGTCGTACTGGACCGGAGTGTTCTGGCTACCTTCGATACTTTTGCAATCGTAGAGTGGATCACCAGTCGCTTCGATAGTTGATCGTCTGATTCACCCGGTAGCTTGCCTTTTATAATTTCCAGAGCGTGCACCATGCACAGTTGCATTGTGTGAGCAAAACATGGTACTCTCTGTGGAAGCAGTGCTAGTAGCGTATCGAGGTCTACTTCGGGGTCTTGAACATTTCCTATTGCGCAGGTTCAGCAATACGCCTGCGCCGGCAAAATGGTGTTTATCAAAAACCTTTCTGTTCCTTCCCTTCTCTTCAAATAAGCACAAATTCAGATTTACCATCAATATTCAAATTAATATTCAGCTTATCAGAAATCAAATGAACCAGCTAACAATTTTACTTATTAAAAAATAGAACCCTTATTCAAATAGAATGTGATTAGCAACAAGCACTTAGGCCTACAATAAAGCACTAAGAACTGGCAAACTTACTGAAACAAAGTTAACTAGAATAGACGCTGCAAGAATTACACCTAATTTACAGACTAACTTCGCAATTGGTAATTTCTCACGTGTCAGACCACATTATTTCACAATCGCAAAACTGGTAAACAGCAGTGTTGCCAATTATTGTCAAACCAAGAAAGGGGGGAAAAGCACCCGGAACAACAAAACTACAGTCTACAATACTAATCACGGCTCATTCCCAAAAACAATTTACAATCAAACTAAATACGATAATAGGCCTACACGAATGTGTTTGTGTAACCTAGCTGAAATGTGCTTGTGTATAACCGCGACGCGTGTAAATAAGAGTGTTTGTGTAATAAAGAGAAATAATGAAAGATAGTCGCGTAAGAAAAGAACAGAACACAGGAAGGGAAGGAAATACAACTAAACACACTCGTATGAAACATACAGACTAGAAGGCAAGGCGCGCTCGGCATTCGCGCGCGAGAGAGTGAGTGAGAGAGAGATAAACAACAATTTTGCCTTTTGGTAACGGAGGCTCAGCTAACGGAACCTTGCCGGTAGCTTCACAGCTCTACCGTAACGTGATCGATTGTGCCGATCCTTGGACGGCTCTACAGCATTTCCCTCATCATTAAGATGTAAGCCTTCATCATTCTTCATCTCAGCAGCTTCTTGCTCAGCAGCTTCAGAAGTCTTCATATCTATAAGAGTCAATTCAAAGGCTTTTTTCATCGAACTAGCGTTGTCGCTTATAATGCGTCTAACTTTACCGTCGATTTGGTATCTCATGACCACATCTTCATATCTGTTGGCTATGTTGACAGCAGTGTGTCTTTCGGCGAAATGTTCGCAGCACAAAAGACGAGACTTCAGGTCGAAGTCGTTGTCAACGAAGTGTGCCGTAAATCCAATAAATGAACGCATTTGGCGGTTCGTCCAAATGTCAACGGTGACATATACACTAGTCACATCTTTCATTTCAGTTGTGATACTGTTAACGATGAGCTTTTCTGCAAAGGGAAGGTGGGTCTCTTTGATCGTTTGCCGATGAGGGATTGCGTAGTTCTCATTTTAAGTTCCACGATAAGCTCTCGAAAGCTTGGTTTGTCGACAATTGAAAGTGGTAGTGATGCACAAGCAATACTCTTAAGTAGAAGCTGAGTTATTTGTCTCTGCTTTGGATGCTGCTTGGAATACTTCCTTTTACTGTTACTCCGAAAATGTTCAGTTATCTTCGGTTGAGGCCTTCCTGTTATTGCTCGACTTTTCGTGGTTGATGGGCAGAAACGTTCGCGGTTGCTTGCCTTTTTCACCCCTTCAGCTTTGGCTTCCCTGTACTTTCTATATTCCTTTGGGTGCTTGCAAGACAGATGAGCCTCCCAATTGGACGGAGAGTTTTTGAAACTCTTATACTTGAAGTTTTTTGCCTTCTTCTTCACACAAGAAAACATTGCGCAATGGGATTTTCAGGATCTTTATCGACAAACTCAAAGTAAGGGCGAAGTGATTCTGGGAGTTGGTTCTCCTTTTCTAGCTTCTCATCTTCAGTTAAAGGACTTGAATCAAGGTTAAACTCCATTTCTTGCGGAGATTCGTTCATGTTACTGTTAATATTATACCGGTATTTAGCAAATTTTAGCTCCGTATTATAATTTATATGCGATTGTCTCTACGGCTAAAAAGTAAAAGGACAGTAATTTTTCTAACTCTAGGTTATAAGTGATGTAGTTTAGTGCTGATATAGCAGCCTAGTATAGCATGTAAAACAACATACAAGTACTATCAGGCTTACTATTGTTTATTCCAACTTGTGCTGTTGAAACAATCTTCGAACAAAAGTTTTTATTCTAGCACTATCGTTACTACAGCAATCTTGAACAGTTTCTTGTCATGATGCAATGATAATGAAGATTGTTGCTAATGCACGCCGCTAGGCAAAACATTTAGTTCTAAAACTAACTTCCAGAAACACTGTGTGTGTATCGAAAAGGCGTAGGCCTAGTAATTTTCCATGCATAGCCGCTTTGCCAGCCTACTCTACACTATCTAGATTCTATATCCTAACTTCCTAACTTCTAACTTACTACACTATAAGTTACTTAAAATAGTTATTACGTCACTATGGCTACTATTCGT
Source organism: Trididemnum miniatum (assembly GCA_964006365.1). NCBI lineage: Eukaryota > Metazoa > Chordata > Ascidiacea > Aplousobranchia > Didemnidae > Trididemnum > Trididemnum miniatum. Next base: position 28,213,063 of record OZ023234.1, on the reverse strand, counting down.
CACAATTACTATAACTAAGCAATGCGATGGCGGCTTGGCACTGGTTTTCCTTGCACAAGGGATATTCTTGCATAACTTGTTGAAAAACGCCGTTGGACAAACTAGCATTTTCGGCAAAACCGGAAATTAGATTAGAATTAGAATTCGAGCTACACAGTTTTTCCAAATTAGATTAGAATTAGAATTAGAGCATAGAAACATTTCGCAAATTAGATTAGAATTAGATTAGCGGCATTTCGCTCTAATTAGAAAACTAGAATTATCTAGTTGTCCAAGTCTGCCGCGTAGTAACCCCTTGACGTAACCATAAACCATTAGCCTACTAGCCCAAAGGTTCTTAAACTGGGGAGCGCGAAACGCTTGCAAAGGGGGCGCAAAAGATTTTATCAAATGTTTTGTTTTTACAAGGATATGTGAGAAAATTGTGTTACGCAGACAGATAAGCCGCCAAATATTTATACACTGTAACCATAGTGTTATTGTCAATATCCTAAGTTAAAATGATGAGTCAAAAGTAGATTTTGGAAATCTTTTGTACCTATCTCTCCTCCCCAAATTGCTTTTTTAAATTCGGTGTCAAAATACTTCTGAGGCAAACAGGAGCGTATTTAGGGGGGTGAGCATTACGCTATGCCCCCCTTTTTGACTGTGCCTTTTAGTAAAAAAAACAAAACTAATGGCGCCAAGTGACTGAAATATGCCAAACTCTTTTGATGGTTTCTGTAGCTTATGGCCAGGGGCAGATTCAGAGGGGTACGCATCCTCCTCCCAGTATACGCATCCTCCCTCCAGTATACGCATCCTCCCTCCAGTCATTCTCAACAATGTTTTTGATGCATATGTATACATTTTTTTTACAATTCCGAACCTCTTCGATAGCGAAAAGCCTTACGCCTTAAGCACGCATAATCAAAAATGTACGAACAAAATGCATCGTATTGGGCGAAGCACTCAGAATTAGCGTCAAAATATTTAAACAAAATTTGCGTGAAAATTCTTCAAAAAGCGCTAAAATAGCCATTACAGCATGTAAATTTTTAAAAAATGTCCGGAAGAGCATGCCCCCGGATCCCCCTGGAGCCTTTCTTGTTTCTCAGTCAGCTTCAATAATAATAATAATAATTCAAATTAGTTCTGCCGAAAAAAACACGCTTGAAAGAAAAGTGGAAATTATGGCCCTCCCCTTTTAAAATTTCTCGCTACGCCACCGGGGGCAAACCTTTTACTCTCCAATATGCTGGCAGCAGTGCTACAGAACATATTGTTTCGAGTCTCACATTAGCGATTCATTCTAATCCAGAGACAAATTAGCTGTTTGCGTTTTAGCAATTGTTGGCTTATCTGATATTTTATAGTTCGTTAAAATTTAAAGTTTTGGGAAGCCTACAATTTTTTTTTGTGACTGGATAAGTGGATATCTAAAACTCATTTGCCTCTTTTTATCAGAAACTACAAAAGTTTTTTTAAATTTTCACCACTGTTCTGGGCTTTTGGCGCTGTACCGGTAAGAAAATTTTTCTACTTTCACCACTGCCTATGGTCCCTTCGCAGTAGCCTGTTGCTCCCTTTTTTTTTCAAAACTGCGTCAGTTATTTGTATGGTTATTGGTGTTATGTATGAGCAACGAATAAAATTCTGTTCTGTATAATTGAAGCATGGTAGTCTAACAGTGGAAGGAATACCATCGTCCTTCGCATAAATGCTTCTGAAGGAAATCGGTGGTTTACAATATGTTGTAAGAAAGCCGGCATGTTAAAATTAGCACAGGAGCAACTGCTTTTGACTTTATATGAATTTAGTCTCTACAGCTGTAAAGTGCCTACTACAAGGAGCTCAATTTGGAACCACGAAGCATCGGACAACCTGATTTGAAGTCGAAGATCAAGTCAGCATTGGTTGACTATCTATGTTGGCATAATCCAACTCATATGACTTCATAATGAACATCAGCTTACAAAGTCCGATAAATACTGTAGTTGTGTTGTTGCTAGGCTAACCATTCAAGGCCAGTGTCGTGTTGGTTATTATGGTATACTGATGAGAGCTAATAAGCTCGAAACGCGTCTATACCTATGACAACAAGTGTTAGTCTGGTAGAATAGTGGTCAGGTGGATTAATAATCAGGCAGTTTTTCATCTGAAGAAACAGTTTTAGATTGAAGCAATAGTTGAGGGTGGAAGAGTGACTCTTGTCAAGAGTTCGTTGCACAGCTGAAGAGACTAAATTCATATAAAGTCGAAAGCAGTTGCTCCTGTGCTATTTTTAAGAAATAAATAATTAAACAAGAGCCGTTAGGTCAACATAAATTCAAAAGTTTGCTAAAATAAAGTCAAAAATACATTTTTTTAGGTAATAAAAATGGCCCTACCCAAGGGCATTGGAAGGTGGGGCTGAAGCCCCCCCTACAGTTTTTTCCGCCCCCCATAGAAATTTTGAGCGTCTCCTTGAGCCCCCCCTTTCAAGAATTTATAAAAACAGTGCACCCTATGGCACTTCAACAATGACCTGTGGCGTCACTTGTCATTTGATTCTTTTCTTCATTAATACCATCAAAACCAGCGTACTAACTTTTGCAACTTTGTGACAAAGGCGAACAAAATCGCAAAAACTGTTGGATTTCCTGGTAACTTCGTGTACAAGCTCTTAGAGCTTTAATAGTGTGACAAGGAAATTATCTTCAATTTTGAAAGAAACTGTTAGGCTAATATCACCGAAACAACAAAATCTCAAATTAGAATTAGCTAGCTTCCCCTAGAAGCAGTGGCGTAGCGAGAAATTTTGAAACGGGGGGCATTATTTCCACATTTTTTCAAGCGTATTTTTTGGGGGGAAGAACAAATTTGAAGCTGATTGAGAAACAAGAAAAGCTCTAGAGGGGTCCGGGGGCATGCTTTCCCGGAAAAAATTTGAAAATTTGCATGCTGTAATGGCTATTTTGGTGCTTTTTAAATAATTTTTAGGCAAATTTTGTTTAAACTTTTTGACCTGAATTCTGAGAGCTTCACCTAATATGATACAATTTGTTTGCACATTTTCGAATATGCATGCTTAAGGCGTATTGCTATTGAAGAGGTTCGAAATTATGGAAAAACTGTAGGCCTATTCATCAAAGATATTTTTGAAAATGGCTGGCGGGTGGATGCATAGTTGCATACCCCTCAATCTACCTACCCGGCTCCGCTCCTAGAATAAGCTACGAAAACCGTCAAAAGAGTGGCATATTTGTCACCATTAGTTTTTTTTTTTTACTAAAAGGCAGAAACAAAATGGGGGATGGCATGGCACTATGTTCCCCCAAATACGCTCCTGCCTAGAAGCTTGTGAACGGATAATAAGTTATTTTAAAGGAGATAAACACCTTTATAAACGTCGATCTGGCTACTGTGTTTATGCTAGAGGAAAACTTAAGTTAATCAAGCAGTCTCCAAATGCTTTTACTGAAGTAATGTGCATGATACGTACAATGTATGTTGCGATAACAAGGAGGGGCGAAGCTCCCAGACGTTGGTATGATAACACAAATTTCAGCCCCCCCCCTACTTGAAAGTACTTCCAACACCCTTGGCCTTACCAATAAATTATCGCAATAAACAATACTTTTTGCGCACAGTGTTTAAACTTCAAAGTTAGTGAGTTGGCGCTATGGAAAAATACACGGTGTTCATTAAGTCTTGTTGCAATTTTTAAAAAAATCTCTTTGTTTTGTCAAATGCCACGTGAAATGCTCTCTTTTCTTGAAAAATCTTGAAAAACATTTGTGCAATTTGACTTACACAAAAAAAACTTCGTCAAACACATTGAAAATTTATCGGCGATAATTTATCGATTACCGATATCGCTTTAAGAAATTGAGATTTATCGGAATCGTCCCGGGCTTTCTTGAAATTATTGATTATCGTTATCGCTTTAGTGCAGAAAGGTTTATCGTGTCCATCACTGACTGTATTTAAAGACGTAGATTTAAACAGGCTTTGGACTATGTAAGAAATTTCTAAAAAGCTCGATGGCCTAGCAGTTACAGTTTCTTGCTCTAATTCAATAAGTGCCATAGAGCGGGACAGCGCTGTTTCGGGCTATTAGCCCTCATCAGCCTCACCCAGGTAAAGGTACCAGAGCTGTAGTGTCTCGAGACATGTCTCGGTCTCGAGACACGATTTTTTAAAGCCTCGGTCTCGTCTCAGTCTCGAAGGTGTGAGGTCTCGTCTCGAGACCTTGAAGTCTCGGAAAACGGGCGTGTCTCGAGGCTGTTTTTACTAGTTCGCTTCAAAACTGAATGAAGAAACTTCAGAAAATAACTTAAGAAAAACCGCATTTGTTAATGCCGTTTTTCATTAACTGTTTAAAAAACACATATCGGTATGAAAATATCGGTTGGTGATTAGGTGTATTTTAATTGCAAGAAAGGAGTATTTTACCGTTTTTTTGACCGGCTTGACCGGCCGGTCGAAGAATTTCGATTCGACCGGTGCACAACCGGTTTCCATCTCTGCCCCAGACCTCCCGCTCCGATAGCGGAGTCTTAATCACTGAGCTGACCGTCCGTTTTTTTTGGAGGTTTACATCGAAAGTTTTCGAGACCTTAGAGAAAAAGGCCGAAGACCTCTAAGTTGAAAACCTATTGTTCTACTAGATAGACATTCTTTTTGTCTCAAGACAAAAAATGTCATCGGTAAACATAAATATAGCATTCTTCGTTCTCCGTCTTGTGGTACAATAGCAGTTTTTTCTGCGGTTCTATAAGACAGCTGTTATGGCTTGCCACATTCTGTCAGATGAAGAAATCGACGGCATGTCATAGGCTTACATTTATGTTTAAAATGTTCACGACCTTTTAAGAACCACTGATTTCAAAAGTCTCGTCTCGGTCTCAGCTCGTTCATGTCTCGGACTCGTCTCGACTTTTTGCTCCAAGTCTCGGTCTCGCGGTGCCAAAGTCTCGTCTCGGTCTCGAAAATTTTGGCCGAGACTCCAGCTCTGAAAGGTACACTCATCCTTGGGAATGCTTGACCTTGATCAGCCAAACACTCCTTCGGATTTGTATATCCAAGCACTTACAGTTTCTGGCTCTTATTCAATAAGTCTCGGGTTTTAATCTTGTGTGAGCCTGTCTGACAATTGGTAGGCCTAATGACCGTAAAATAGCTATCATAGGATTGACTAGAAATGTCAGCATTTCGCTTGTAAGCTTAGTGGCCTACCACTACCAATACCGTTTTCTGATGTTTATAACTTTACAACCTTACACGGCTAATTGTTACTAAGAAATTTCTGTTACAGCTGCTATACTTTCCTAAATCCTTAAAACCAATTAATTCTCACTATACTAGCATTCTAAGATCGACGCTTTTTTCATTTTAAAGCCTTTAATATTTCTAAATCACTCTAGAAAAAAAAAAACTGCCCTTTCGGCCTTTCCCTATTAAACTTTTTTGAGGTAATGCATGCAAATTGCGATTCGATTGATTGACAACATAACGGTTATAGGTAACAGTTCATGACTCTGACGTTACAATGGCCAATATGCGTTGTCCATCAAGGTTTCAAAGCTAAAATACTCGTGCCCGTAAAGAGATGAAGCCTTGAGCGCAGCTAAAACTAACCTACACGTGGGGGCTTTGTATTAGCTTTACTTCTGCTGATAGGTTTGAAAAGAAAATTGCAGTGTTGTTTCGAAAACAATCGGGGAGGGGGGGGCAAGAGGGCAGAGATCTTATTAAGGGATGCAATTGCCCCCCATGCCCCTCCCCTGGCTATGCCACTGCTAATAAGGTCGAAACGCATCTGCAGCTGTAAGTGGGTGGGTTACCTTGTGGGACCTGTGTTAGACTTTAGAACGTAATGTGGCTGGCTCTTTGGTATTATGGGGTCACTTTTGGGATCTAGATAGTAGACTCATGGGCGCCCGTATAATTTTTTGTAGGGGGGAGGGGGCAAATTTTTGGTTGGTCAAGTTAACCTTTTACGGTGTCAGTCAATCTGCTTGATTTGATTTTAATCCACACCATAAAATGAAAAGGCAGTATCATCGGCCCAGTGGCGTTGCGAGAAATTTTGAAAGGGGTGGGCTATAATTTCCACATTTATTTCAAGCGTTTTTTTCGGCAGAACAAATTTGAAGCTGATTGGGAAACAAAATAGGCTCTAGGGATGTGCGGGGGCATGCTCCCCCGGAAAAGTTTTGAAAATTTACATGTTGTAATGGCTATTTTAGAGCTTTTTGAATGATTTTTACGGAAATTTTATTTAAATTTTTTCGCCCCTAATTCTGAGTGCAGATTCGCCAAATATGATGCATTTTGTGCGCACATTTTCGATCATGCGTGCTTAAGGCGTAAGGCTTTTCGCTATCGACGAGGCTCGAAATTATGGAAAAATTGTAGGCCTATAGGCCTACATCAAAAACATTTTAAAAAATGGCTGGTGGGAAGATGCATACCCCTCATCCTACCCCCTGGATTCGTCCCTGGCCACAAGCTACAGAAACCATCAAAAGAGTTTGGCATATTTCAGTCTCTTGGCACCATCAATGTTGTTCTTTTTTACTAAAAGGCTGAGTCAAAAGAGGGGAGCATGGCGCAATGCCCCCCCCTAAATACGCTCCAGCACAGTCCTTAGCAATTATCATTATATTCGCAATTTTATAGAGATATGTAGGAATACAATAACTATGGGACGAAAATAGCTTAAGAAGAAAAAGTAAAACCACAGTAAATCTCAAAACTGGACGTTTCGACAACATGCTGTACATTTAGTTGTTATCATCAGCAGTGTATGCAAGGCAGTACAAAACTGAATACATTTTTAGGCACTACCTGATGAAGCCTATACTCAATGTATTACAGGCTAAATTAACAAGCTCAAAATGAACTCAGACAATCAGCTCTACTGTATCTAACTTCTATTTCTTAAAATTTTTATTGGCTGCGAGCCAGCCGTGCAGCGTGCCCGAGTGGTTCGCCGGGGCGTCGTTTTTACGACAGCCGTGATCACAAGGTTGATGGTTCAATTCCCACCCAAGCCTCGTTCTTGCGTCCTTGGATAAGATGCTTCACGACCATTATCTCTGCTTGGTGCATTCTAACAAGCAGCAAATCAAAGAAGTTGGACGCAAAGTTCGAGCGAAAACTCGGAAACAAAGGCAATTCCTAAGCGAGTCTGGATTCGTCCTTCGCATAGTGCCTCCGTCGCTTTCTCGTGACAGGAGGATAAAAACGAAGAAATCAATCCATCAAAAAGTAAATGACGTTAACAGAAGGAATTGAACTGGCCGTTCCAATCGTAATAATAACATCGTGTGATAGCTCATACCCAGTTTTACGGCGTATATAGCGCTGATATCAGCATAATTTATTGCAGGAATTACTTGTGAGCATGATACTACACTACTGCTACTGATGTGATTTCTGATTTCTTCATCTTTATCTTCCTATCACGAAAAAGCGGCGGAGGCACTATGCGTGAGACGAATCCAGACTCGCTTAGTAGTTGTCTTTGTTTCTAAGTTTTTCCGGTTGAATTTTCTTCTGTCTTCTTTAATTTGCTGCTTGCCAGATTCCACCAAGCAGAGATAGTCATCGTGAAGCATCTTATCCAAGGACGCAACTACGAGACTACTTTGCGATGATGGTCGTCGCAAAAACGACCCTCCCAACTGCTGCGCCACGCTGCCGACAAACTATTCTACTGATAAAGATTTTGAAAATTCACACACGATACTGTTAAATTTTGGTGTGTGATTATCATGATGTCTATGGTTTTTTATCGGCTTTTGTGTGAACCGTCTAAACCAGAGGTGACGAACATGCGGCCCGCGAAAGAATTTCCTGCGGCCCGTGAACATTTTGGCTAGACAAGTACTCTTAAACTTTTTTCCCCGTCTAATCTTTGCGATACGATATCAAAAGCTCAGCCCCCGATTGAACCATGCGCGTATCACGCAGGAATGACACAATCATGCAGTACAAGCCTTTCATCTATTTCAGGGTTTAGCAGTTCATCCATTGTTATGTAATAACAATAACATAACTCGCTGTCCATTGCAGCTTCATTAAGAGCTTATAGCTTGCCTTACAGTATTAGGGTTTATGTAAGATTGCAGACAGGAGCGTATTTATGGGAAGGGGTTGCATTGAGCCATGCCACCCCTTTTGGCCTTTTGACTCTGCCTTTTAGTAAAAGAAATAAAATCTATGGTGCCAAGTGACTAAAATATGCCAGACTTTTTTGATAGTTTCTGTAGCTTATGGCCAGGGGCGGATAAAAGGAGGTAGGATGAGGGATATGCATTCTCCCACCAGCCATTTTAAAAACATTTTTCATGTATACAATTTTTCCATAACTTCAAACCTCTTTGATAGCAATTAGCCTTACGCCTTAAGCACACATAATCGAAAATGTGCGAACAAAATGCATCATATTTGGAGAAACACGCAGAATTAAGGTCAAAAAATTTAAACAGAACTTGCCTAAAAATTATTCAAAAAGCACTAAAATAGCAATTACAGCACGTAAATTTTTAAAATTTTTCCGGGGGAGCATGCCCCCGAACTCCCTTAGAGCTTTTCTTGTTTCTCAATCAGCTTGAAATTTGTTCTGCCGAAAAAAAAATACGACTAAAAAAATGTGGAAATTATGCCCCCCTTCCCTTTTTAAAATTTCTCGCTACGCACTGATTGCAGAAATAAATTGGTAGCTTGTAGTACCACATATGCAAATTTTACAGCTTTTTAAAGGTATTTGTTATTCTGTTTTCCAATCTATATTTAACAAGCCGTTTATTTTGATGTCTTCAGCAAAGACACGAAAGACTGTAGATGGATTTTTATAGTATTAGGCGCAATAGGTTTTTGACTAAAAACTTACGCGGCCCGCTTGTTCACTGGTAAATGACAAAGTGGCCCGCGATAGCAAATAGGTTCGTCACCCCTGGTCTAAACACTTTACAAAAATACTTAGCATAGGCCTAATTATTTTTTCCAGACGTAGGTAAGACCAACGCTTCCTTCTCTTGGCTTCTTATAATTTGCAACAAGCTTACTTAAAGTTAAAAATTTGCAGGCAATGCGGTTGCTGGGCATACCGCAGCCCTCTTAATAAATCTCTCAGTTGGTAATGCATTAAAAAAAACGAAAAATAATTCAAAGTAAGCTTGTAAATTAATTTAAATTAAGCGAAAAAAAGAAGGCTTTGAGTTTAGTCCTTGAAAAATCTCACCCTTAGCATTTTTTAAACCGTTAACAGTAAAATTTCCCCCGCTCAAACTCTTTCACCATAGGCGTATCGCCTATTTTGGATTTTTAAAGATTACTTGATTTCACCCAAAAGTTTTTGCAACTATTTTTATTAATGTACTGGTAGCCTACTCCATAGTTTAGCTCCTTCAGCTATGACGTCAGATTTTGTTCCGCATTTTTACAACCAAGATAAAACCCATTGAAGCTATGGAGCGATATATTGTGCACTTCTCATTCAAAATCAGAGGGGCAAGTGCCGAATTGCCCCCTCAACAGACGCCTACTTGCGTGTGCATATTAATTTGGCACTTTTAGCTTTGCATCTAACTTTGTTGCGCATATTGTAACTAAAATAAACTATATTAAAACTACTGTGCGGTTGCGCATTTCTCACTCAAATTCCAGGGGAGGGCAAGTGCTTTTTGGCCCCCTACCCCTCTGCGGGCGGTACTGTACGGTTGCGCATTTCTGTGCGGTGCGAATTTCGCATTTCTCACTCAAAATCCAGGGGGTTGTGCGGTTGCACAATTTTCACCCAAAATCTAGGGGGGGGCAAGTGCCCCCCTGCGGTCGCCCATATGTTGACTAAGTACATTTATGATGATATAGAAGTCAATTCAAAGGTTATAGGATTGTTAATTTGAAGATTAGGAAGTATACGCGATGATCTCTCTAAAAGTTTGAGAAGGTTACGCTTTTTTCTTTCCTTTGAACATTCTCTTTTTAACTCCCCTTCCGAATGATCTTGTTTATTTCATTATCCCTTTTCGCTATCCCCGGTTGTACGAGAGCGTGACGAAGTAATAAAATAAACTCAAGCGACAAAAGTTACGGGCCAGTAAGAATAGCCACTTTGTTTTGCAAACGAAGTCGCCTGCAAAGAACTAGACTCGCTTGCTTCAGTTGCAATTTCAAAGCTTGAAACAATTACGCCTTTTTTACCATGCAGGTTCGAGTAGTCATTTATAATTTATGAATTTACGCTCGAGTTTTGTTATCTTGGTAGATAAAGACATCAGTTTATTATTAACGGTGACCAACAGACCAAGTTCAGAGCAATACGGCACTTAACGTTACCGTATGTAATCGTAATTCTTTCGTCGTTGGGAAGCGCAGTGATAGACACTAAAAGCAAACGAAGTGTTTTCGATGACGTTGTAATATCTGCTTTTTTTCCTTTTAGCTGAGCCAGCTGCGTTGTCGCAAGAAGCTGCCTATTCAGTATTTCAGCGGCTGGTGAGGTAGTAGGGGATGATAGAGTGAGTTTGACAATTCAGCTAAAAATGTCGTGGTTTGTTATGCTTTGACAAAAATCAACATGAATGGAGGAGCACATTTTGTTAGCTGCTTAAGAATGTTTTTTATTTCAATGATAATTGTAACTACGGTAGTTGTAACTTATTTGTCTTGGAGCAATTTGCAATCGACGGTACTGGTGGGTCTACCAGAAATGCTTGTGAGGAAGAATTATGTTCAGATACAAACATCTGAAATCCCACCGGCCATTAAGAAGAAATTTACACTGCTTTTTTGGGGGTTTCCATGGGGCTTGAAGTCATATGTGCCACCTGAAGGCCCGCTAGGAGACAACTGTATAGTGATTCACGACAAAAGCAAGATAAAGCAAGCCGATGCAGTAATATTCCATTACACTGTGATTTCCAAACACAACATGCCTTGGAAGTTTTACAGGTCAGTAACTTAGTCCAAAGAGTGCCTAATTTCGAGCATGTTCTAATTGTTTTATCTTTTCTTCTATCTATTACGTAACGTAACTTGGTCAAGTTCACATACGTAAAGAAGTGGATTATTTTAGGCCCTCCTACGTGGTGAGATAGTAGAAGACGAGGTGGGTTAAGTTTTGCTTGAAATAATGTAGACCGAGTTTTTACTCTTTTACCATACCGGTACTTTGCGTTTTCTGCCACGGCAAAAATGTTTAATGCTTATCCTCGATTTCTGAAACCCAATAATCAAAAGTACAGTGCTTGAAGTTTTTAAGAAAATAAACATTACTAATATTTTTCATCCCACCAACATGTGTTGTGTTTAGCTATAGGTGCAGGCCTTCCTATATAGATCTACCCACTGGCGTGGGGATGCAAGGGAGAGCCTTGGGCCCTTGGCCCCCTGCAAAATGGAGACGCACTACTTGTTTTGCGCATTTCTTGTTTTGCGCATTTCGTCTTCAGCTTGTTATTAGGCAAGTGAAGGCATGGTCAATTGGTTATAGCATAACACCATTGCCATTGATTCTTTTCATAATGATACAATCAGTCAACTTAAAGTGGTTTCTGTTGAAACTCAAAGATCTAGCGCGTGCAGAATTTTTCTGAGGGGGGCGCGCGAAGCAGTGGCTAGGGATGTCCATTTCAGAATATCGAATCCTAGGAACCGGTTCTTATTTTGAACCGGTTCCGTTTTTAGGATTCGGATTAATTGTGAAGAAAAATTGCGCGTGTTAAATCTTTTCAGACGTTGCGCATAAACGCAAGTGCGCGCTGAGTCTCGTGTGCGTGTGATCATGCGGTGTTCGTCGGAGGCCGTGAAACGCTTGTGGGAGGCCATGAGTGTAGTATGCAGCACTTGTATATATACTGGAGCCGCATTTTGTCATGTGTTTCTAAAATTTAAGAAGGGCATGCCCGCGGTTAGCTCCATGACTACGCCACTGCGTAAACATATGATTCGCATTTAGTGTTGTAATCCTTGTGCTGACTATAAAGTCATTAAAAATGAAACAAATGGTTGATTTTTTTGCAGTAGTGGAGCGATTGCGTGTTGAATTGATATCAAAATGGTACTATCGGTCATTTTATAGATTTAGGATTCGGTTAAGGATTCGAAATTCTGGATTAAAAAAAAAAAAAAAGATTCGGAATTATTCTGGAATACGTAATTATTCTGAAATGGACATCCCTAGCGGTGGTGCACCCAGGATTTGGCAAAGGGGCGGACACAACCGGGGGTGTGGGGGCGAAGCCCCCAGCCGCCAACGAATTTTTGCGGTTTTCACATAAAGAACACTCAATTTAGCACATTTTGTTATTGAAAAAGGGCATGCAGTGAGTGCAATCACTATAGACAACGCAAAAATGTTTTCGCAGCTTATGTCTAAAAGCAAAAGCTTGGCTATAATAAGTGAAAGGAGGCTGCAATCATTGTTAGTTAAAGAAATTATAGACTGAAATTTAGATTTGAGCACCTTATTACAGGGCCAAGGGGGGGCATGACACCGTGCCCTCTCCCTGCGTGCGCCTATGGCGCGAAGAAATTTTTCCATATTAAGGTACGATTTTTCTAGCAGTATCTGAGCGACGCAGGCTTTTAACATGTATCGAAAAGACCTGAGGGGGGACGCACGCATAGGAGCCCCCCCTGCGTACGCTACTGAGCGCGTGTTATTGGATATAAGTTAGTATGAAGACAGGACGGTTGGCGACTTGGCCTACTGGTAAGAGACATCAACGCCGGTGCGGTAGTCAAGGGTTCGAAGTTTTCGGGCTGGTCAAATCGGACTCAGCGTCGCCTACGGCTTGCCACCGTTGCAACGGCTCTTCGGAGGGCGAAGCTGTGTTGCCCAAGCGCTATGACACGGAAATGGGCCCCACCACTCGTTACTCGCTTCGGCGTAATACCGCGAGCGTAATGAAAGTTTGATTTTTTCGATTTGATGACACACATTTTATGCCTGCGTCTTTGTTAACATTACAAGCAACCCGAGCAATTGCTCTGCCGAGAGAAAGGTTTAAGGCAGAGGTGGAGCGAATTGATATTGTATACAAATTGGACAACATTTTTCGTTAGAAAGCATGACTTGGTATGACATGTGGAAAAACACAAACCAATCGCAACATGCAGCTAATTTGACATTGAAAGAGCTGGTCATGAAACATTACCCTTTCAACCTCACTGTTCGCCATGCTTTGCTGATCGTTCTAACTTTGCCTTCTACACTTGTACCGTGGAGCGTTCGTTGAGCACTCTGCGGCGCGTAATAACGTGGTTACGAGCCACCATGGCAGAGAGTCGTGCAAGTGGATTATGCACAGTGACAGGCACAATAAACCTTTCTGTACTAAAGCGATAACGATAATCGATAATTTCAAAAATACCCTGGGCTATACCGATAATCGACAAAACTCAATTTCTTAAAGCGATATCGATAATCGATAAATTATCGCCGATAAATTTTCCGATAAATGTTACGGTAGCTTTTCGATGTGCTTGACGAATTTTTTTTTTGTAAGTTGTTGTTGCAAAATATTATTGCAAAAACGTTTTTCTAGATTTTCCAAGAAAAGAGAACAGTGCACGGACTCTGCCGTGGCATCAAACAAAACAAAGAGAGATTTTGTTTAATTGCAACAAAACTTTACGAACACCGTGTATTTTTCCATAGCGCCAACTCGCTGACTTTACACTGTGTGCATAAACAATCGTTTATCGCGATAATTTATCGGCGATAACAAAATATATTACAAAAGCGATATCGGTAAGCGATTAATCCAAACTATTTTGAGCGATAACGATAATTGGTAAAAAATTATCGCCGATAACTATCGCCGATAAATTATCTCGATATCTGATTATGCATGGTGTGCGTACACCTCCAAGAAATAAATTCGGACATAAAAGAATTCATCAACCAAGTCATGGACAAATTTGCTTCCCAACAATGGAGACTGCAGTTTTTATTTTCCAATGTATGATTTCCCAGTTCGATATTAAAGTGTTTCATTTTTCTGTATCATTTTTTTTTTTATATATTATTTTTGGAGTCACATGGATTTCGATGCTATTGGGGCATAGCTACGAGTTCTTAAAATTTTAAGTACAGAGACAACGCAGATCTCAGTGTATATTAGTGGAGGTTGAGGTAAAGGATGCGATTCGATGGTGTTCTATTCTATTCGATTATGTATTCGGTTTGAATAAGTCGATTATTGTAACGATAATATGCCCAGTTAAGAATATATCATGTGTGGTCGATTGGTCGGTATTACCTGACAAGCTTTAGTGACCGAAGTATAATTATGCTACTAGTAACTAACTGATCATTTTTTCTAAGTTGATTCAAAAAGGCATTCAACCTAATTCAAAATTGCATCCCTCACCAAAATTTGCTGGGTCCACTTCTGGCCTGAAGTAAGCACGCATAAATCGAAAATGTGCGAACAAAATGCATCATATTTGGTGAAAGATTCCGACTGAGGGGCAAAAAGTTTATTCAAAACTTGTTCAAAAAACACTAATAAGGCCGTTGCATCATATAAAATTTAAAAGTTTTTCCGGGAGAGCATGCCCCCAGACCCCCTAGAGCCATTTTTCCTCATTTTTCTTCAAATTTGTTCTGCCGGAAAAACATACACTATAAAAGATGTCACAATTTGATGCCCTCCCTAAAAAAACTTTGAATAAGCCTCTAACATGAAGCATTCACGCCCTACTCTGGGTCGAAACGTATGACGCCTTTGTATCTACAGCTGTTAACACAATTAACACTCAACCTAATTCAAACCTGAATAATTAATTAAAACATAACCTACGGTTGCTTGTAATCTTGAACAATGGACATTCCTCACTATTTACGTCACACACCGCAAATGTATTACGGTCCAGTGTTGTTTGAGACGATGGTTGTTGAAACTAATCGATGTCATCGTTTTCTCTCACGCTTTATTGCTATGCTATGGCGAAATGAAGTGTTTAGCTGGCTTTGCCGCATTGATCTGTACGGAGTTCAAGCTTTGAAGCTCCGACTCTTCTGAACTTGGACAACGCGATAAAACACAGTTGGCTACTTGACAAATTCTTTTTACATTTCCTTTTTTTTTTAATTTTTGCAAGCGTTCAGTTCAATTGCTAAAAAACATAGTTTTTGATATGCATGTCTTAGTATTGTATTACCAGCTTAGCGGTTTTATATTGAATTTTGCCTCGTTTGACAATTTTTCGCGACACTATCCGTAAGTGTACCCTTTATTCCTATGGCTTACTCTTAATTAAAAAATTTTATGTAATGAAGTTGAACACCAGACATATTTTGTATTAAAGCAAACAGTTCTTCGGGTGTGGGTTTAAGAACGGAACTGATAAATTCTCAAAAAAGAAAATATCAGACCAAAGTTCAATTTGATTATTCTGAAGTTTCTCTGGTCAGAACAACCTGCTTCTTCAGAGACACTCAAAATGATCCCACAAAACAGTAGAGTTACATCAGCAGTCGCCGGAAGCCTGTGTAATATACTTGAAACTTAAATGTTTTAAACAGAAATAATGGTATGATTGAACCTTCAGTATATAATGTGCTTCAGTATGTAACCTTCAGTATATAATGTATTCGTTAATATTATTACATCCGTGACCGAAGTATAATTATGCTACTAGTTACTAACTGATCTACTAGTTATATGCTACTAGTTACTAACTACAAGCTTTAGTGACCGAAGTATAATTATGCTACTAGTAACTAACTGATCATTTTTTCCAAGTTGAGTCAAAAAAGGCATTCAACCTAATTCAAAATTGCATCCCTCACCAAAATTTGCTGGGTCCACTTCTGGCCTGAAGTAAGCACGCATAAATCGAAAATGTGCGAACAAAATGCATCATATTTGGTGAAGGATTCCGACTGAGGAGCAAAAAGTTTATTCAAAACTTGTTCAAAAAACACTAAAAAGGCCGTTGCCCCATATAAAATTTAAAAGTTTTTTCCGCAAGTGCATGCCCCCAGACCCCCTAGTGGTACTTTTCCTCATTTTTCTTCAAATTTGTTCTGCCGGAAAAACATACACTATAAAAGATGTCACAATTTGATACCCGGCATTACTCTATCCAGCTGCAAGCTTAATACATTGCTGCATCATTAAGTGTTTTCACAAGGCACATTTTTTTGGTCCCCAGTATACTCAATTTACCTCAATTTCTGGGATAATTTGAGTATTCTAGATAAAAGCATTGAAAAGTAAAGGCATTTATAATAAACTGTAGTTAGTTTCCCTGCAGAGTAACTTGAGTACACAATCTGATTAAAAAAAAAAGAATTTGGGTAATTCACATATATGGCACGCAGTGTAGCACCTCCTAACTGCAACATACACAGGAAAAAAACACAGCTGATGCGTAATTATGAATGAAATAACATCACTTTGACCCCGTACAATTTGGCAACAAAACACTTGCTTCATCATATTCTCACAGCATCTTAAAAAGCATAGTTGGAGTGTGTTTGCACAGTTTTGTCGTAAAAAATTAACACAGTATACAACAAAATACTTGGCGGTGGTAAGCGATCGACAAAAAGTAAGATAATTAATTAATTTTTTTTAAAATTATTATTGGCATATTTCTCCTCTTATCACGAGAAAGCGACGAAGCGCTGTACGAGCTCGCTTAGGAGTTGCCGGCCATCTGTCTACCACACTAAGATGGGGGAGTCCCGTTAAGTGCATTTTTCCAACGGCACAACAAGTAAACTTGCCGGCTTTCTCCACACTGTCCCTTAAATGCTGAACGTCAAGCAGGGAAGCTGTGAATACCAATTTTAAAGTGATTGGTTTGACCCGACTCGGAATCGAACCCCAAGTCTACCGATCCAGAAGCAGACGCTCTATACCACTCGGCCATCTGATCCATTAACCGAAGATAAAAAAGTGGAAACATAAAATTCCTTGAAACTAAAAAAATACCTTTCAAGTAATAACCAAGCACCACATTGCACCAACAAGTTCTTGAGCGTTGTCCTACATCATATTATTGGGCTGCTGATAACAAGGTACACAATACACATAGTGACACGCTAACTTGACGGAAAACGTCATTATCAATCATGCTAAGAAGTGTATGTTTGCTTAAAACAGCCCTTTTTCCATATTGTCCTAACGAAAAGCTCACTGTTAACTTTGTCAACTTTCGTGGGCTTTAGGTCCACGGGATTTCAGCATGACAATTAAATTTTTGAAATCATAATTTAGAAAAGTGATTATGACATCAAAAATTCCGTTGTGATGCCGAAAGCCTGTGGGTAGATTTTTGTCTTTCGACGCTGAATAGCACGATACACCTCCCTTCACTCTACAAACAGCTCTTGCCAAATCTTTGTTTGTGGTCTTTTTCGCACATGATTTTTCAGCATACCGGTAACTAATGGTTTATCCTTGCTTAAATAAAAAAATTATCCTTGTTTAAATAAGCTTACTAACCTCTAGAAATAATTATTTTCAGAAAACATAATTTAGTATAAAACTGCAGTGTCATATTTTGCATTTGTCTAAACTTTTATCATTTTGCTCTGGTATACTCAATTTACCCCTCCATAAAATTTCACCATACTCATTTTACCCCATTTTCTTTCATGACCTGAAACATATGGAAAAGTCTAACCGAGACAGAAGTAGTTTTGTGTGTAAAGGAAGAGGTAGGTGTAGTTTCATCACATACAAAAAAATTTTTGAAAAACTTCACCAGACATTCGTTACATCAAAGTTTAAAAAATGCAAAATTTTAAAAACTTTTTTAAAAAAGTTTGGAGGCATTAAAAGTGACGGATTAAATGAGGCATTTTATTGCCTAAATATGCGAGATGGACTATTGGAGCATACATATTTCTCACACAAACTTAGAACCAAATTCATCAAACCATGTAAGATGTACCAAAGTTTTCATATTTTATACTCAAGTTACTCTTATGCTCAAATAACCCCGCGCCACCCTAGTTAACACAATTAACACTGAACCTAGTTCAAACCTGAATCCCCCTCACCAAAATTTTCGGGATCCGTTCCTGCTGTTGGGTGAGATTTTTTATACTTTGGCCCCCCCCCAAATGAAAATCCTGGCTACGCCTATGATAGAGAAAGAAGCAAAACGTTGTGTTTAAGTTTTTTGCATGCAATGGAGAAATTTATCACCGTTTTAACAAATGTAAAAACAAGAGAAAGAGAAGTCTACTTGTTGTGGAGGAAGAAATGCGAGTGGCATTATCAAATGTGCTACCCAATATTGAGAGAATTTGCGCTAAAAATCAAGCACAAATTTCGCACTGACTTTTTAAAATAAATTAAATCATTCTTATGACATTTTTAGTGGTCTGTTTAGCTGTTATTAATCAAAACTGTTTGAAAATAGTAATGGTTTTTTTAATGTAAACTTCACTCTAAATTGATTTTATTAGAACGGAAGCTCATGGGTTTCCACGGGGTGCCAGTAGATTTCCAGCACCTTTGATAAAACGTATTGAAACTTACGGTTGCTTGTAATCTTGAACAATGGACATTCCTCACTATTTACGTCACACACCTAGAAACCGTGTTGTTTGCTAACGTTGATTATGGTATAACGATGATTATGTGTAACAATGGCACTTACGGATAGTGTTGTTTGCTAAGAAATCGTTAAAACCATACACCGCTAATGTATTACGGTCCAGTGTTGTTTGAGACGATGGTTGTTGAAACTAATCGATGTCATCGTTTTCTCTGATGCTTTATTGTTGTGCTATGACGAAATGAAGTGTTTAGCTGGCTTTGCCGCATTGATCTGTACGGAGTTCAAGCTTTGACGCTCCGACTCTTCTGAACTTGGACAACGCGATAAAACACAGTTGGCTACTTGACAAATTCTTTTTACATTTCCTTTTTTTTTTAATTTTTGCAAGCGTTCAGTTCAATTGCTAAAAAACATAGTTTTTGATATGCATGTCTTAGTATTGTATTACCAGCTTAGCGGTTTTATATTGAATTTTGCCTCGTTTGACAATTTTTCGCGACACTATCCGTAAGTGTACCCTTTATTCCTATGGCTTACTCTTAATTAAAAAATTTTATGTAATGAAGTTGAACACCAGACATATTTTGTATTAAAGCAAACAGTTCTTCGGGTGTGGGTTTAAGAACGGAACTGATAAATTCTCAAAAAAGAAAATATCAGACCAAAGTTCAATTTGATTATTCTGACGTTTCGCTGATCAGAACAACCTGCTTCTTCAGAGACACTCAAAATGATCCCACAAAACAGTAGAGTTACATCAGCAGTCGCCAGAAGCCTGTGTAATATACTTGAAACTTAAATGTTTTAAACAGAAATGATGGTATGATTGAACCTTCAGTATGTAATGTGCTTCAGTATGTAACCTTCAGTATATAATGTATTCGTTAATATTATTACATCCGTTACCCATGTTTTTTCTTTTTTCGATCTACGACCTTAAATTTGACCCACCACTTAAAAAGGTTCGCCACCCCTGGCGTGGGATAATACATAATGTATGAGATTCAAATTTGTTTATTTGTCACCGTCTCAGTAAGTGGTAAAATAGTGCACATGATGAAATGCATACGGGCATAATGGTCATTGACAATCAACATTCGAAGAAGGAAAACAAATCAGTTTCATGGCAATGTGAATTTTCATTTTTTTTAGTTGGTACTGCGTAATAAATGTCAGGCGAAACTGGAGAAAACATCACAAGGAAAAAATAACAGGTTAACTTACGAGACGGCAGCAGGGTGGATGAGAAGGAACAGACGCCCTCAGGTCAAGCAGCTACGCTGTTGGAGATTTTTGAACGATGTTCACGTTGCTGAATTTCGCTTTCGAAACGTTTTCCCACTATTCAGGCATCTCAGTACAGCGTCATACGTATCAGCTGTGGCGTACGCACGGAGGGTGTTTTGGGGGTCAAAACCCCCCCATCGACGATTGAAAAAAAAAAAACACTCTTGTTGGAACCATACGCCTTTTTTTATACAGGGATTTCCGAAATTGCTGTCATGATTTCTATGCCATCGAACTTGCTTATTAATCTCAAGAAACTTTCATTGTGATGCAATAATTTCGGTAGTAGTAGTAGTATTGTTAAAGCTAGATTCGTGTTGTGATGTCATCAAGCCATTGTTCTTATGGGCTATCATGGCTGGACAACACAACGTTCCAGCGCAGAAGGTATTCTTGGAAGAGAATGGATGCAACGCTGGCAGCTGTTCCGCTTGCGATGTCATAATTTTGTGTTAACCGAACCAGCCAGTTGGGGTTAACCAAAGACATCGCTATCGGCACGGGAAGTTTTGGGTTCAATTTCTGGGGCGGTACCGGCCGTTAGCTTAGTGGTCAAGCGCAGAGAATACCGGTGCTAAAGGTCTGGGGCTTGATTCCCCCGACTGGTCAAATTTCCACAGTATCGCCAACGGCTCGCCACCGCTGCAACGTTTTTGTGTTCTCCAGGCGCTTAGTCGCGGAGATGGGCCCCAGTGGCGTATGCTAGGAAGGGGAGCCGGAAGTTAACCCTTCCCCCTTAACGATTGTTGAAAAAATGAAACTTTTCTTAATTTTAAAACGAGCCGACTTTTCTTCGTGCGGAGCTGGCCGAAATTGCTATCATGTTTTTTCTGTTCTGTCCAACTTTCTAATTTAACCTCGAGAAACTTTCATTACGATGCGTCGGTTACGATATGCAGCAATACCGGTAGTCCAGCTTTTCTGATGTGTTTTGCTTGAACCGCATTTTTGTCATTGATGCTGCTGTGAAGCAGTTGGTAAGTAGGATTTTCCTTAAACACGGAATCTCTGCAGTAGCTATGGCTGCACACAATTTTTTTTTAAATTAAATCAAATCTTCACTGTACTCGTTTCATTACACTCGCTGTGGTACCAAAGCGTGGTAGCGAGTGGCGGGGCACGACCCCGCGTCTTAGCTCTTGGGCAACATAGGTCCGAAGAAACGTCGCAGCAGTGGTGAGCCGTTGGCTACACTGTGTCCGATTTGACCGGCCTGGGAATTGAACCCCAAATCTTCCACATGGATAGCGACAACTTTAAAACTACGCTATAACAGCCCGGTTTGATAAAAAATTATTATACTCGTTAAAAATCTAAATTGACACTGCCAGTGACGTCACATCGTGATGACTTAAGAATTTTTACGTTACTGTGACGTCACTGAAACCCCTCCCATTGAAAAATCCTGCGTACGCCACTGCTAGGGGTGTCCATATTCGGGCCAAGTTGGAAAAGTTATGGTTAGACTCTCTAATCCCGTGCGGTTAGCCGAAAAAATTTTTGAAATCGGTTAATGCTTAGGCCCTCCTTAAAGAGCCTGAAGTTTTGTACATAAAATTACGTTAATCAGGCGATTCCCCCGAATTTAAAATTCAATTATTGGCCTAAAACCTGTTTGAATGTTACTCTGGTCGAGTACTTTTACGTTTATATTGACTAATGTAGTTATGCCGATGTGTGACGTCATTGATGACGTCATATTTTGTTTAGGAGATTTCCCATGCCTTGAAACTTTTGATTATTTCACGCTACTGTTAATAATAATGCAATTTTGAAATACTATTTTACAGTAAAGAACGATATTACCTAATTAGCCATTTGCTTGGAAAGCTATAGGCTACTGTATTAGAATCATAGTCGGGCAAAAACAGAAATATAAATCTTCGTAAAGAACTAACGAAGCAAAATAAAAAACAGTAATAACGCGGCATACTCAAACAGCAAAAAAATCTGTCAGATAGGCTTATGCTATGCATGCAGCGTAATTAATAGGCCTATCGCAGAGGGCCGAAGGCAGTAAATAGTGAAGAAACCGCATCACATTGACTTAGCAAGTACAGCTTTGGAAATGCTTAGAAATTTTTGCCTGTGCTCTTCTACAGCTTGTAATATGCTTGCACGCGGACAAGGATTGTCGGTCAGTATAGCGACATAATCAGAATGAAGCTTTATCCGCCTTTTCTGTAGCATCATTTACAACTTTTACGGTCTTTACAATCGACTCCATTTCTTGGAAGGAGCTCGACATGTTCCAGGTGGTTGCAGGTTCGCTCAGCCGATCGTAATCCATAGACAGAGCTTCGAATATAAACCAAGAATCCGGACCAACTAAGTCAACAACAGTTGTGTTTTCATCAATTCTCTGTCGCAAAACCGGCTTTCCTCGTCAAAGCTCTTCAGGATGAGGCACCTAGCGGAGTTTATCAGCAATCACTCGTTTTGCTTTGTTGCTGGCACTGCCAAACAATGAAAATATCTCGCTTTTTTCCACAAGATACCATGCATGGCATGCATGCATATGGATGCTTGTGAATGCATGTTGATGCTTTGTGAATGCACGTGAGTGCATGCATGCTTGTGGAAGAAAGCGTGGCATGTATGCATGCCATGCATGGTATCTTGTGGAAAAAAGCGTGATATTATCGTTGTTTAGCAGT